>JAUTBT010074043.1:0-13437 GCA_032361225.1 Lepetodrilus schrolli
CATCCTTGGTCTTGTCAGTACCAGCCGGTGCTCGCAGGTTTACTGCAACATTCAGCGCTACGGATGTTGCGGGTTTGCTCCTGCCCTAAACTGACATGTCGTGATATTAGTGAAAGAATCTTGAAAGCGACTTTTAAAAAAATATTACCGTAGTAATATTAATCATTAAATAGTGTACTATGACCATGTGCCAAGTCCCATGCTCATAGCTATATTATTACCCCAGGCAATGGATCAATTCATTTTCCCATACAACTCAAGCTGCAGTGTTCCAGGCACTAGGTTAACATTCACATTGCTATCTTACTGGGTACCCTTTACCTGCTGGCATTTGGAATAAAGCGAATTGCCCAAGATAACACCACTTATTTTCAGCCTGTGCTTCAGTGTGGAGCAGGAACGAATCCTAGATACTCTGTTTTACAGTCACCCATACACACACTAATCAAGCCCAATAATGCTTAACTTGCAACCTGAGCTGTACACTAGCAACACTACCAATCTAAACCATGTCATTCAAAACTGTACATTTAAGTTAAGATAATGATTTATTAACCAGAAGAGAATTATTTTTACATCAAAGCGATAAGACTCGCACATGAAAAACATGGTGAAAACAATGAAAGACACCATGTGAGAAGAATAAAAGGAAATTATGTAAATACAAATGTAAAAAAAGGAAAGAATATTTTTATTAAAAAAAAAGTTAATATCAGTAGACTGTACTGTACTTTCAACACTGAAAAGTGGAAACAAAAAACAACCAAAAAAACAACACTACTTAATGTAATACAAGAACACTATATACACTACTTAATGTAATACAAGAACCCTATATACACTACTTAATGTAATACAAGAACCCTGTATACACTACTTAATGTAATACAAGAACACTATATACACTACTTAATGTAATACAAGAACACTATATACACTTGGAATTATTTAAACAAATGCTAACTGAAATAAAAGACAATTTCATACCTTGTTTTTTTAAAATTTATGCTTTGGAACACTTTATCTTCGACCTGATGGTAAGATTTGATAGGTATATAAAAAAAGTGATCTGGTTTGTTTGAATTAAAATTATATTGGCCAGTCGTAAAGCTGTATTTCTAAAAAGAAAATTCAAAAAAGAACAATCCAAATTTCCAAACTACTAGTATATCCGGAAATGTAGCCCGTAGTGTAATAAAAACTATTCTCAGTTTGTTCCACCTTACCTTAGAAAGTTCACTATTAATGTAATTGCCCGATATACACAGGAAGTCTACTTTTAAATAAAGTGTAGCCATTAAATTGAAAATAATTTGGCGACTACTTTGAACATGTAAAAAGCAGGTCATATTATATATTTATATAACAGTTATTGAAACAAACCTAGTATAATATTACTTTCGATTGCGTACTAATTTGACGTAAAGACACCGGTATGTACATTTAAATATGAGACAACCCCCTACCACCTTGAACTCCAATTGCTAACTAAATTATTGTTCTTAACAAAGGTTAGGATGTACGAACTGCAACGATCAGATGTAAAATAAACTGGATTGGCCATGGTAGCGTCTCTACCAAATCCAACTATCTAAAATGATGTCTTCGAACTTGTTCATTTAACCCTCTCCATGCTGCAGGCAACCGGAGATGCCATAAAGAGCATTACCTGTGCCTAATCCAGCAAGGAGAGGGTTAAACTTGAAACAAATCGTCGTACACAATTACCTTCGCATACCAACATAATCATTTACAAAAACAAAAACAAAAAAAACCAAGGGAACGAATACTCGTAAACATAATTAAAAAACCCCGCACACCATTTACCTGACGGCGATATAAATTGTCGTAAATACTAGTAACATGTACATACCCTGTTCTCATAGCTACACATTGCAACCTCCAAATTGAACCTTACGGGAGAAGCCAAATTCGACAGTTTTATTCAGATAATCAACCCGCAATAAAAAAAACACAATTGTTAATACCCGCTTCGATCGTTGGTGGTACACACTTTCAGAGGACGGAGATATTTATTGCGCGCATATACATGCTATTGACATCAATTATACTTATAATACAACATCGTTACCTGAATACAATTGCATGCAATGCAGACATATAACAGTAAAGCAGTACATTTGCTTCTTGTGTTACATAATTGAGAATGGCACACATGTGTTCCTATTGTCGGAAAAAAATTAAACCCGACCTTTTGACGGAAACAAAGAAGGTATACTGGTCTGGGTTTCGAGAATGATGTATTCCATGCTATATAAGTCGGTATATGTGGTTAATATAAGGCATGAAGCTAGTTTGTATATAGAGGGACGGGAAAAAAGTACGTTTATATGGCTTGTCTTGTCATAGTGGTAATACACAGTTCGAGTTTTCAGCAAAGAAGACTACAATATTTGACTGCCAGAGTGATGACGTAGTGATCATTTTAGTTACATTGCCATGGGGTCAAGACATCGATATCTTGTAGTGGGGTTGGATTTCTCATCCAGGCGATGACCTTCTCAGTGGACAAGATGTACACATCGGGCATAGAAACCAACTTCAGTATAAATCTGTCCAGACCTTCCAGGTTAGGTTTGTATATGGGATGCGAGAACCACTGCTGTCGTAGAGGTATACTCAGTGGGGCTCTGTTATGATTGTACCTTTTCATGAAACTGCTCCACAGGAAATTGTACGTGTCGTCAGCCGTCGGAGGATTCAGGAAGCATGCATCAGCATACGTGCAAGGGTATTTATTTTGATAGTCCCAGATAGGAACCACTGGAACTTCCCACAGTCCGGGATGCTTCTCCACAGGACATCCGCTGTCCTGGCACAACTCCTGCCACTTGAAGTCCATGGTGTAAGGCCAGGCAAGGTTGTTCCTGAGCACCGAAATCGGGATTTTGAGCGTGCTGTCGTACAACATATTGTTAGACTTCATTGACCTGAATTGATCGTCTCCTTCAGGCTGCAAAGACGGGCTTCTCCATCCTTTGATGCTCTGAACTGGAGAGTCTGTCTTGAGTTTTGCGATTTCAGCGGAAATATTACCAGGCTGGGTATAGCCACGCAAAGCCACTTCCATGCCGATGTCCAAAAGATGCTGCAAATAATTGTTATTGTTGTCACTTTTTGAAACAAACAGCGTCGAAGAAATGGAACAGTTGTTGCTGTTCTTTCTGGTAGTGTTGAACAGTGATATCAGATTGTTATAGTAAGCTACCGAGCGGACTCGTCCATCGAAAGTGAAGGTAACCATCTGTGGAGTTTGCTCTCTGGTGATGTTAAGAGGAGGTTCCCTCTTCCTACACAGACATTCAGGGAGATGGCAGTTTAACCCTTGCATGCAGACCTCGTCTGTCGTCGTAGGATCAGTAGTTGTTGTCGTGGTAGATGGTATATTCGGAGTGATAGAACTTGTGTTTGTTCTCGTAGCATTTGAAGGCGAACTACAGTTCCACATTTGAAACTCATGTATCTGCGACAATGGCACTGGATTTTTGATCCAGTCCAGCATTTTATTCACACTAACAATATACACATCAGGGTATGCTAGTAAGTTATGGATAAATATGTCCATAGCTTGCAGATTATGAGCTGACATAAACCAGGCGGCATGCATGTTAAACCCTAGAGGAGTGCGTGATCCTTGATAATAATCCATAAAATTATTCCAAAGATAGTTATATGCCTGTTCTTCAGTGTTCGCTGTATTGTAACAGCCATCGACATATACGCACTGATACTCATCCTTGTAGTCTATCAGTGAGTTGATCGGAACCTCCCAGAAACCAGGGTGGCTCTCGTTATTACTAGGACACGGTGGAACGAGGCATCTGTGAGGGTTGCCGTAGTCGAGAGTGAATGGCCATGGTTTGTCTGCACCTAGATGGCTCCTGGCGACGGTCAGCGATATGTCGTACGTGTATCCCAAATCATTGAGTATATCTGACTGCGTGTCTCCCATCGTCTTCAGAAAGGGGCTACGCCATCCGACAATTTCTGCAATCGGAACAGTTCCATTGATGGCCAGATTGTTCCGCTGTTGGCCTGCTTCACCCCGCAGTTTATCTGCCGTGTCGATGTTAGTATGGGTGACACTGTGGACGCCGATTTCCATGCTTTTACCGTAGAACTCATTCACCAAGTCGTAATCTGTGTATTGATCTTGAACATACAAAGACATGGACACAGGACAACCGTTAGGATTACGTCTGTCCGACGAAAACAGCCGTCGGTAATGCTTAGCCATGACCGTGTTAAGAGCATCGTCGAATCCAAAATACACGATCTGGGGGATTTCATCTCTGGTCATGTTGATCTCGTTTGTACTGCAGAAACAATCAGGAAGATGGCAGTTACTGCCTTGAATACACACTGACAGGGCTTGGGTACCAACTGCTACAGTCAGCACGACGACCACGGCCAACAGATTGTCGAACCACATGTTGACTTTGCGACGTCCCGGCGAAGAGTGAAGGGGATTCGATACTGTGAAGGGATATAAGACGACTCGTTCGTCAGGATAGGTCTTGCGCAAGGGTAACTGTAAAAATTCCCCGAAGCCGCTGGCCCTATTTCTTATTGGTTGATGCATATACAAAAGGCGTCAATATATGTAAATCGATATTTTTTTTTATTGAAACATCTCTGGCACAAATATGCAAAGCAAGCCAAGAAACGTGACTGTTCAAAGACGAAGGCAATAGCTAAGTAGTATTGGGGGGACACACACACACACACACACACACACACACACACACACACACACACACACACACATATGGCATCAGTGTTTATTTTATTTATTGTCTAGTATAAACATATATATTCACGAAGGTTTCGGGTCATCTCATTTGAAACTTTTGGAACTTATTGGAAAGTTTCATCATTGAACCTAGATCTATACATTCTGTGCTGTACCTAATCTCATGTTTTTCACTCTTCTTATCTTTTTATATGAATGCACGCAGCATGACAATCAATTATTTATTTATTTCACTTTAGACATGTTTTTCGCATGTTTTCCGTGCTTCATTTGCCTTAAATATACATTTAGTACCATGGGCGAAATATTTGCTCCTGGCAATCGTTAACCGACGGGGGTCTTTATATCGTCCACCCTGTTATAACTCCACGTGCAAATCCATTCAGCAAATACAACTGAACTGAACTTCCAAAACTGAAATCACGCTTGCAGGTTTGAAATATCTAAATGGTTTATACTGAAAAGTAATCATCCTAAAATCCATCAATCCATATCTGTATAGTAATTGGTCAAAGGCATACACTCACGGTTTGTTAACATATTTCATGGCCAAACGTATTCGCCTGAAAGTATCACGGGTTGGTGTTTTGAGCACAGACATTATTAGTTTACTTTTCGAAAAAGTGCCATGGACAATTTACTTGAAAGTCGGCCACATTGTGTATACGAGATTACAATTTTACAGTCTGAGTTTTCAAAGAATGGCATTGTATAATTCCAAAGGTATAGTAATACATGCTACACTAACAACAAGTTAGAAAATTAAATTGGTGCGGACACTGCCATGTGATCTAATTCCTATGTAGTAAACGGAGTCCGCATAGCTCGGAGTAATGCCCTTCCCTGGGAGAAATGTTTGTACATAACAGTGTCTTTATCTATTTATTAACCTGCATTCATTATGCATGCATTCGTATAACTCCATCATGTATATAGCATGCTCGAACATAGATATCTATATGGTATTGAACATTAATTAAATAATTTAATTACTGACTCTACAGGGTAATCTGAGTATCAATTACATTCACTTTAATAAAACGATGTGCAAGGAATATTTTGTTCAGTCTTGTACATTGTTCCATTATCAAATCTGATAATTTACACGACAGACGGGGAAAAAGAGGTTTGCAGTTTAGAGATCAAAATGAACAAGACCAATTTTATAAAGCTGATACAGCTGGTATTTTTACTGCCTTATTGCTGACAAACTGTTGGTGTTTAAAGGTGGCAAGTGACATGGCAAAAGTGGAATGACAGCGATTGAATGCCCTTGCGCAAATCGGAATATAACGGGCAAAGTACCTCTGCTACTAATCAGGCAATCCATGTTAGGCCATAGTTATTTGATTCCATCCTTTACGGGTCACTGTGTAAAATGTTTATGTCGGGGAGTCGAACATATCAGTAAATATGATTTGATATTTTGACCAGTAGGTCGGGCCGAATATAATTTTTTGAAAATAATTGGAGATTATGAAAGGTCGGTTAGCAGAAACTAAATCTAGTTGAACAGTATAATTGCAAATCATAATGGTCATACACATGAGGACCCCATAAATTGTTCAGAATTCAAAACAGACAATTAAATCCAATTAATTAGACTTGTGTTGTACATTCTGGTAGCAGGATAACATGTTATATTTGCTTATTTTGTGTTGTTCTTTCACCATTTATTATGATATCATTTATTTAAGGACTGATTTTTATTTTCCGATGGAAAAAAATCGGGTCGGCGGTCCCGTAAACAGGGAATCAAATAACTATGGCCTTACTTAATAAGATAAAAGCTCTAACCTAGCTGGTACATCTAGGATGGTCTAGAGCAATACACGGAATTGAATTGAATTGGATTGGAGTATACGATCACTTCCTTGTCAATATACATTTCGTGTATTAGTGTATTTTAAAGATTTCTATTAGGAGATACGCCACCTCTCGTTATAGATGAATGTATATATATATATGGACGTCAGTATCGGATCGAATTTTATTGACATTGTAGTTAACTTAATGAGATTGTAGGTAATGTAATGAGATTGTAGGTAATTCATGTTTGCTAAGTGCTTGTATATCAGCAATGGGCTAGATAAGGGGCTGTTTGTACGTTGTTCACACGGTCCGTAAGATCACGAGGTATCGCAAGTAATACGTCATGACCGTCGACCGTAAGGAGGTTAAACACGAATTAAATAACATTTTATTATCAAGTTATCTGAAGTGCACTTGTATTACACCATTATACATTTAAAGAACAAATGTGTTGAGAAATACATCTTTAAGTCGTTTTATCATTTGTTATTGGCCGTTATTAAGTGAATAGCGCCCATCTGTGTGTGTGTCTGTGTATATCGACTTCCTGGTCAGACAAATACGGCAAACAGCTGCATGAATTCGTCATCGCAAGCCCTCCGTGGTCTATGTTTTGAATCACACAAAAAAAAGCACTAAATTTGAACAATTACCTTTCTTCAAAGAAATTAGATGTCCTCCGATTACATTGCTAGCCAACCAAGCTTTCGCTTTGGCATGGCCTATTTTATCCGCCCTAAGGAATTCGCAACAAATAGTGTTGTTTTATACTTAACCATCTATCAAGGAATACGATTTTTAGTTACATTTTTATACTCCTACACCAATGCTTCAAAACCCATATCTTTTTCAAGAAATACTATAATTATTACTGTCGCTATTGTATTGCTTTCATGCACACGGGATGTTTTAATGCCAGTGCTATGAGCATACATAGGGTGAAGTTTGGCGCTATATAAATGGACAAATTATTATGCTAATACTAATAATCATCATCATCATCATCATATTAGTATTATTATTATGATATCTTCCTCGATATCTGAACTAATGATATAATGTCTCCTCGCCAGCATTCCTGTTCAGATATAAGACATCTGCTACTTCTATGTATAAAAATGGATGTCAAGCGACCATTTTATCGTATAAGCAATAATTGTAATCGGCACTCACTTAAAATCAGTTACTAGTATATTCGTATATTTGGCTGGCTAAATAGTTACAACTAAGAACGTAAATTTCGAATGTAATTTTAATTAAACAGGTCATACGATTTGTTCGATAACTGTAACTTCGTATTAATACTATTAAACAATAAAGATATAATTAAAAAAATTGGGCAGTGTATGAGGTTACTAAACACACACACACACACACACACACACACACACACACACACACACACACACACACACACACACACACACACACACACATACACACCTGCTGCACACATAAACAAACAAGCACATAATCGCACGCATCGGTAACATATAATTAATAATAATTTGCACATTTATATTCGGTTGAATCCACGCCCGACGAAAGCGTACACATAATGCGCTACATTATTACACACGACATAACCTGTTTAGCAGCGTTTTTTACTAAGATACCACCATAACCTCTGTTTAGCAATTTGCTTAACAACGTTGAAACAATATTTTATGTTGCGAAAGTCTGCCATGAAATATTCCAAACGTAATTGTTTGTATTTTTTATTTTTTTTATTTATAACTATGTATATTTATGCAATTTTCATATGTATATGCTACATGCAGCTCTTGCACAAATCCAACAATGCCAATTTTTATGTAAATATATATTAGTAATTTTATATGTCTACATGTATAATAAATCGTAAAACGAATTTCACTAGACAAATAAAACTTCTTCTACCCGGTTATTGGGTCAGTGCCTGTGCCCTCATATTACTCATAAATTCTATGGGTAGTAGAAGTTACCGTTTCTGAAGGGAGGGGCAACAAACTATACTATAGATACTCTCAGGTTGTAGGTCACCCAACCCAAGAGGGAGAGAGAGAGGGGTTGAGAGAGAGAGAGAATGAGAGAGAGAGAGAGAGAGAGGGAGGAGAGGAGAGGAGAGGAGAGAGAGTTTATTTAGGTGTCATGTGATGATTAAACATTTAAAAATACAATGGTTACATATAATCATAACACAAATTTATGAAAACACCACCCGTCCATTTGACGCCTACAGGACATCAATACATAGTTATACATACATGTAAAATTACGGAATAAAGTTATGTTTATACGACATAAATACACACACATATTTAGCAAAAATGTGGAGTGAAATAGTAATACGTTACATAGTAAGAATCTTTATTCGGAGATCTACGAAGTTGTAATTTTGGAACTGGTTGGGTACAAGCATTTGAGTGCCAAATTTGAGTGACCAACGTTAACTAATTTTTGAGTACTGGTACCAAATAGGGGTTTGTAACATTACCTGCCGGACTATATATAGGCAAATGTCTTGGGAACTGGGTGAAAGCACGCAAACAAATATAGTTCCAAGTAAGTATATAAATATTAATAAAAATGTTTGCATATTTAATTGAAGAAATCTTTTAAGTTTATACTGTAAAGCAGGAAATTAATGCGAGAGGTCCAAAAAGACTTTGATATCGCGTATGAATACAATTATAAAAATCCATTGTGTTACTGCCCTAGTAAAACTATTTATATTTATAGCATGGGTTTATTTCACTCCCAAACTCCTATGTTATGTGTTAAAGAAGGTTTACTATTGCTCTATTATCAATTTTAACGGGATATATAGACACGCACTGAACACGCCTCGTGTACCTATATGTCCGTTGGATTTCCTTAAATTATTAATATATATCTATATATAGATCATTTCCGAGAAGGTTTGCCTAAAAATGCAGGACACAATTTATCAAAATGACATGTATTCGGAAATAGACTTACCCCCGCCCCCCACGCCAAATCATGCACGGCGTTACTGGCGCGTGCTGTCCAGCTAATCATAGACGGATACACACCTATGACGTCACATCGACTTCCCTACACCTGAAGTTGGCTATAAAGGGCAGAGCAGCAGAATGGGTTAAAACAATTGACGAACAGTCCCTAACAGCCTAGCAGACAAACCGGAGTTACTCATGCGGGCGACACATTGACAAACGAGTCAGCTTTAGCTTCTTTTTGACTATATCGGGTCTCCTCACTCTTACCTGTCACGCCACCAAGGCAACATGTGGTCTGGCAATCTGTGGGTCGTGTTCGGTATGCTGACTCTAGCAGTAGCCAGCCAGGAGAAGTCCTGTCTTCAAGGCAGTAACTGCCATCTTCCTTCTTGTTTCTGCAGTACAGACAGCATCAACATGACCAGAGATGAAATCCCCCAGATCGTGTATTTCGGATTCGACGATGCTCTGAACACGGTAATGGCTAAACACTACCGACGGCTGTTTTCGTCAGACAGACGAAACCCTAACGGTTGTCCTGTGTCCATGACTCTGTATGTTCAACACCAATACACAAGTTATGGCTTGGTGAATGAGTTTTACAAAAAGGGCATGGAAATCGGCGTCCACAGTGTCACCCATACCAACATCGACACGGCAGAGAAACTGCTGGATGAAGCAGGCCAACAGCGGAAGAACCTGGCCTTTCGCGGACATGTTCCCATTAAAGAAATCGTCGGATGGCGTAGCCCCAATCTGAAGACAGCTGGTGACGTGCAGCCAGACGTCCTTGAGAGTTTGGGATACACGTATGACATATCGCTGACCGTCGCCAGGAGCAAACTTGGTGCAGACAAACCATGGCCATTTACGCTTGATTACGGCAACCCTCACAAGTGTATGATCCTGCCGTGCCCCGTGTCCATGCATCCTGGTTTCTGGGAAGTTCCGGTCAACTCGATGGTGGATTACAAGAATGAGTATTCCTGTGCATATGTGGACGGCTGTTACAACAGAGCGGACAACGAAGAACAAGCGTTTAAGTATCTGTGGCAGAATTTTCTGGATTATTATGAAGGATCACGCACTCCTCTAGGCTTTAACATGCACGCCGCCTGGTTTATGATAGATCATAATCTGAAGGCTATGGACCGATTCATCAAGAAAGTGCTAGCATTGCCTGATGTGTATATTGTCAGTGTTAATAAAATGCTGGACTGGATCAGACAGCCAGTGCCACTGTCTCGGATACATGACCTTACGTCGTGGAATTGTGGTTTGACGCCCACTGAATACACAAGAAAACCAACTGTGATAGCAACGCCTACAACTACCACTACCGTACCACTGATAACAACATCCACAGCCACTACAACATCTACAACCAGCACAACAACCACGACATCCAGCGTACCACCGACAACAACATCCACAACCACTACATCTACAACCAGCACCACAACCACCATACCACCGACAACAACATCCACAACCACTACTACAACTACAGCCACCACACCACCGACAACTACTACTACACCAACAACAGCTACAACCACTACGACTACGACAACAACAACTACCAAAACAACTACACCACCACCAACAACAGCTACAACTGCACCGCCCGCGACTACACCAACAACTACTACGACAACTACTACACTACCTACAACAACTACAACAACACCTACAACATCAACTACTACTCCTACGAGAACGACGACGGTAAGGCGTATGCCCTCTACCAGCAGTATTTCATATCCCACACCGGCAATTCATCGTATTACAACATCATATCCTGGCACCAAATTCAAGTCATCACATTCTTCAGCATCACGATCAAGTAGTTCTACGGCTCTGCTTTCATCTTCAACGCTGAAAGAGTCGCATACCATGCAGTCGTCCCCCACAGTCACCAACACGGCATCAACGGCGGCAAAAAACGGTACAACGTCACGAATACGGTACGCACATCTGGATCCACCGGATGTGCGCACGCCGTTTGGCAGTACGCCATCACAACCGCCGCCGTTTTCGATGCATATCTGCTTACAAGGTTTCAACTGTAAGCTCCCTGTGTGTCTGTGCAGGACAACGGAGCCTCCTGTTGGGATCCCCAGAGAGAAAACTCCTCAGATGGTTTTCTTCACATTCGATGGACCAGTCAACGCGAGGACCTTCTTCAATCTAATGCATCTGTTTAACCCTCTCAGAAAGAACAGCAACAACTGTTCAATCTCCACGACGCTATTTGTTTCCAGTAGCGGCAACAACATGATCTATCTGGAACGTCTGCAGGAGATGGGCATGGAGGTAGGTCTGCGTGGAGTCCACATGGACGCCTATCATCGATCTCGAACTCTTGGCATTGATCTGGGAGACGAAATCGCGTATCTCAAAGCTAAACTTCCCGTAATGAGTATCAAAGGATGGAGAAGCCCAGCATTACAGCCGCTAGGAGACGCTCAGTTCCGGTTGATAAAGTCCCATAATCTGCTGTATGACAGCACGCTCTCAATCCCGGCTTCAGAGTCCAGGAGAGACCTTCCCTGGCCATATACCATGGACTTCAAATGGCAGGAGCGGTGCGAGGCCAGCGGATGTCCTGTGCAGAAGTATCCCGGACTATGGGAAGTTCCCGTAACTCCAATATTGGACTACAGACACAAATATCTATGCACGTATGCTGATGGATGCATGCTGAATCCTCCGACGGCTGATGACACGTTCAGTTTCCTGTGGAGTAATTTTAGAGACAGGTACAATGCGAACAGAACTCCGCTGAGCATAACTTTACGACAGCAGTGGTTCTCGCATCCCATATACAAACCTAACCTGGAAGGTCTGGACAGATTTATAAAGCAGTTGGTGTCTATGCCCGATGTGTACATCGTTTCCATTGAGAAGGTCATCGCCTGGATGAGAAATCCAACACCACTACAAGATCTCAATGACTTTGAACCATGGCAATGTAATTAAATCCTTCACATAGTTAATAGTATCATGACCTTCCTCTTCGGTGAAAATTTAAAGTTATCGTAAAGCATGAATGCATAAACACACACACACACACACACACACACACACACACACACACACACACACACGCACACACGTACACACACACACACACACACACACACATACACCATTCTCAATTATTTAACACTAGAAACGTGGATCATTGTGCTGTGATGTGATATTGTGATATGTGTATGCGTCTACGTTATGTAATAATGTATGAATATCCGATGCCATACTGTTGATAAACATAATCTGTTCTCTCAAAGGGTACAGTTGGACAATGTAACGATGCGCTAAATAGATGCTTGTGGCCGCTTTAAGTCTGCACCACCACTGAATATATATTAGCAATTCACCATTTAAAATTTTTGTTATTTATATTGATTCTATGAACAAAATATATGTTTAATGAATACTTCTTTATTTCAAATAAGAAAGTGCATCTTCTGTATGTATACCATATCATCCTTTATTTTATAGCATAATGTAGCCGTTGCCTTTGGTGTACATGTAGTTTTATCATTAAATTTAATGACAATCCCCACGATAATATTAACATTAATGTATTTATAGATTGCAGTTGTTTCCGTGAGTGTATGTCCAGTTTCAATTACCATTATTGTTTTTATGATTGTTGAATTATTGAATAAATAATTTTGTTGCTTACGCTATATGTTTGTTTTCACCTCTGTAAAGGTAAGATTGTGTGCTAAATACTTACACACACATACGTATTCATTTTGAAATGAGAGAGAGAGAGAGAGAGAGAGAGAGAGAGGGGAGAGGGGAGAGAGAGAGAGAAGAGAGAGAGAGAGGGGAGAGAGAGAGAGAGAGAGAGAGAGAGAGAGAGAGAGAGAGAGAGAG
>JAUTBT010074065.1:0-13436 GCA_032361225.1 Lepetodrilus schrolli
TGTTGCAGTAAACCTGCGAGCACTGGCTGATACTGACAAGACCAAGGATGATAACTGCATTGCCACTCTACAGACATCGCATCCTATTAATTATCGCGTCGGAAAGGTAACTTTCGCGAACATTGAGGCCGGGCCCCCGGGGCGGGATTTGAACCTGGAACCTTTGGCTCCGAAGTCCAACGTTCTACCACTGCGCTACTACCCGCCCTATTACCTCATAAACCAGCACCTACATTTATGAAATTGTGGGGGCAGGTACGACTCATTTAGGATGTTATCATGTCAGTGTAAAGCTCGTCTAAAACAAAGATTATCCCTAAGTGTAGGATATCCCTATCCGTGATTGCCATGTGCCTTTTCGTAATTTATATTTGTACCTCATATGCCGAGGTTCTTGGCCTGAGTGAATAAAGGTTCTGTTCTGTTCTGTTCTGTTACAACATATATATGTGTATGTAATCTACAGAATACCATTGCGACTATTTCCAGCAACCCCATTGGAAAAGCAATCATAATATCTGTGGGAGATGTGGCATCATCCATCAGTTTTGTATGATCATCATTATCGCTGACCTGTACTCCCATGTATGCTTCACTACATGGTTATGAATACATTCAAATGTTGATGAGATTTAGAATTTAAACCCATGATAAATGGTGACACATTACAAAACATTGGCTCTTTCAGTGCTTAATGCTTATATTTCAGATCGAAAAGCATCTAATCAAACAACTGACATACGAGGTAGGGAAACAATCCAAGTTTTTTCAACACCTATTTTACCAGTAAGGCCATAGTTATTTGATTCCCGGTTTACGGAATTTTCGGTGATAATTTTGTCTCAGGTGGTTGAAAATATAAATAGAAATAATTTGATATTTTGGCCCAATTATGAATTATGAATGGTCGGTAGACCGAGAATTAAATATAATTGTCAATAATTGTTAATAATACCAGTGCATATAAATTGTCTCAGATTTGAATGCACAATTATTTTCTGCATGTCAATAACATCAATTGTTATAAATTACTACATATTTACCAGTAAGCAATCAATTTGGCTTCAAAATCATTATCTGCTGGTCTTAATTCATGTCTAATTATGGTTAATATGATTTGTTCCTTCACCATCTATTACTATAATTTTCTAAAAGCTTAGTGCACTGTCAGTGGAATATAATAAAAATAATAATTTTTATTTTCTAAATTGGTAAAAATCGGGTTGGCGGATCCGTAAACCAGGGAATCAAATAACTATGGCCTAATATAGTTAGATATCACTGGCAATTTCTTTATATGAAGTGTTGAGAAATGATCTTAGTTTATGAAAAAAATAACTTCAACACACATTTATTATTTCATAATAAAAAATATATACATGTACTTCACTATACATGTACTTCACTATACATGCTATTTGAGAAAAACTAGTTCAAATTCTGTTACTTTTGGGAAAATCTAACTGTCAATTGAAGATTTGTCTGAACTGAAATGTATTGCTGTAATAAATTATCTTTCAATATGTAAATTTTCATAAATGTTATAAATTTATATCAATGATCCCTTTAATAATTGAACTCAAAGCATTCTGATTCTTTTCTGGAATATTACAATTTGTATTTGGCAGCGTGCTGTGTGGAGAGAAGGGTGTCTGCGTACTGTCGTGTCAAGCTGTGCGACACATCGTCCTGGAGCCAGCTCAACCCTGACGCCATTACCAAGTGCTACCCAGAGCTGAAGCACATCTTCCACTGTCTGGCCGGTATGTCTGAACTAGTCCACTTTACTATACATCTTCCACTGTCTGGCAGATATGTCTGAACTAGTCCACTTTACTATACATCTTCCACTGTCTGGCAGGTATGTCTGAACTAGTCCACCTTACTATACATCTTCCACTGTCTGGCAGGTATGTCTGGACTAGTCCACTTTACTATACATCTTCCACTGTCTGGCCGGTATGTTTGGACTAGTCCACTTTACTATACATCTTCCACTGTCTGGCCGGTCTGTTTGGACTAGTCCACTTTACTATACATCTTCCACTGTCTGGCGAGTATGTTTGGACTAGTCCACTTTACTATATCTGGACCAGTCCACTTTACTATGCATCTTAAAATGTCTGGACTAGTCCACTTTACTATACATCTTCCACTCTCTGGACTATTCCACTTTACTATACTCGTCTGCAAAAATTATCTTAAATAAATTCAGTAATAATAAATATGAGATCCTGCATGTACAGGAAGTACAAATCTTTTGAGGTTGGGTGTCAGGAAATGGAGAAAGTCATATGTTCTGGTACATCAAGTCACATATTATGACTTATTATGACTGACAATAATATTCTCCTCTCTGGTTTAATCTAAATGTATTCTCTATATAGGGCTTCCATAGTTGCATTCAGTGCCAGAATTGTGAATGTGAACCTTTCAGCACCTTAAATGGCAGCTTTGGTTGTATACTCCCCAAGGAGTTCAGAAGGTGAAATGAGTACACATTGAGCATAGATTTGTTGCAATGTAAGCACGTACATTATTACATGTATTATTATTCTGTGACAGCTAGCCAGCACTGTGACAACGAGATAAGGAGATGGGTTTATGTCTTGCAGGTGGACGTAACCACACTCCATGTTGTGTGCAGAACAACGTCCCGACGGTCTGTCTGGGGTTGTGCAGCGGTTCCCCACCCCCCCTCACCTTCAACCTGACATACTGTGTCCTCAACATGCATACCATAGCCGCTTGTGTGCAGCAGGGATTTAGTAAGTACCTGCATACCATAGTCACCTGTGTGCATCAGTGATTTAATAAGTACCTGCATACCATAGCCACCTGTGTGCATCAGGGATTTAGTAAGTACCTGCATACCATAGCCACCTGTGTGCATCAGGGATTTAGTAAGTACCTGCATACCATAGCCGTCTGTGTGCAGCAGTGATTTAGTATACCTGCAGACCATAGCCGCCTGTGCAGCAGTAAGAATTAAGGTATGGGATTTAGTGAGGTGATGTAGGAATTTAGTAAGTACATTTGTGATTGTTGTGATTGTAGTTGGACTCCCGAGTGCACCACGTCTACTGACGGTGACAAGAGTCACCACCTCCACGGCAGAGCTGGATTGGTCACCACCGTCATCCGGCGCCGCTGGCATCAAGTCATATCTCGTACAGATCAGAGAAATCGACCTTCACGTATCCTTTACTAACTTGGTATGTGCTGCATATTCAACATGGGAAATTATCACAATGCATGTTTTAACACTAAGCACTCTTATTTTACACTGATTGAACATACTGTAAAACACTTATATTACACGCAGACTTATATTACGCGCAAAGCCATTTTGCATGGAATTACAGTCTGTGCGAATATTGAAGCCCTTTGTTTGCTCATTGACTGATGCGGACGTAATACTAGTATACCTAAAACACGATGAAACGAACAACACCAGAAAATACAATTGAATCATTTAATGATGCTACTCAACATAATAATAGTATTGTAAATGATAACATCAGCACGTACTAGTCCTCGAAGCACAAGCACTATACACATTGTTCATTGATTGTTCTAACTTGATTCTAACTCACAAAAGGCAGGCTTTTTGAAACCCGAGTTTCAAAATGTTTTTTTCTTAGCCTGATCACTTCCACCACACCTAGCAACCACTGTGCATGGATTGGCTTTAAAACACTGGTTCGCATGTCCACTTTCATTTCACCAACATTGTCACTTTCACACATTTCACACATATCATAGTATTGTGTATTTAGCTTGAGATCGTATTTCCCATTGATGAATCCCAGTCATTTCTTATCATCTAATCATGTTAACCTTGACAATAGGAAGCCTACTCACGGTATCTGAGGCCATGTCCTCTATTCATCGCTAATTACCTGGATTACTCCTATGTTAATTGGCATTTGCAACTGTTTACATTTGTAGTCGCAGATGAGCACGTTATTAGTACTAGCACGTTACTAGTATTTTTTTTAAATGCGTTTTTTGACAAATGCGCGTAACATCAGTACCACGTATACGTCAATTTTATCGTTTGCGCGGAATTTGCATCCGCTAAATATGTGTTTTACCAACTTTCAGGAGATGGTGTCTGTGCCATTTGTGCAGCTGACAGATTTGAAAGCAGGAACACATTATGAAGTTCAAGTTGTGACTGTCGGCCATACAGCCAGCAGTCTGCCCTCAGACTCAGCAGTGTTCCTGACATATGAAAGTAAGGTAGCATGTATTGTAACTGTTTATGTCATTTTTATGTGTCAGAAATACCATACTAATATACATTACGGCTTCTGACTAGGACAGTATATATGTGTGTGTGTGTGTGTGTGTGTGTATGTGTGTGTGTGTGTGTGTGTGTGTGTGTGTGTGTGTGTATGCATATGTGCTTGTGTGGATTTGTTCATGATGGTGTTCACTCTATTCTCCAGCTTTGCCCTTGACAACTGAGGCACCAAATACTGGAATATCTACAATCTACAATTTTACTGGTATGTATTAATTATGCCATCTCAAATCAAATATTTTTTTCTGTATTAGGTAGCTAATTTGTCCAATATTGTTACAAGATTTATTAAATTATTCCATTTTCGAAGTTGCCATTATTTACCGTTAACTTACCCACGTGCTTGGTCAGCCATGTTAGCAACGACAGACGGTGGCAAGTCAAGTAATACATTTGGTTGTGTAGTTTTCAGTAGAAGTACTGCTGTTGTACCAGTGTATAAAATAGGTTCTCCTATTAGGGATCTAGATCAAGATGATCAATTCATCAAGATCATTCATTATGCTGCATTAAAGAAATGACAGAAACAAACAGTGTTGATCCCTCATTCACATTTGTAATTGCGCAATTTTTATATTCCACGAGATCAGGCAGTATTTTTCATGAAACAATCTAAGAAACATTACTGCACAATCCACAGAATTGCCATCAAATACATGAATCAATATGTCAGTGGTAATTGGTATTTCTGTTCCTCTTTCAATGGAAGATTCTGAGTTTGAATCCTGACTAGTGACAATAGTTGAAAAGGGTGTCCTCATGCATTCTGTAGTCATACAGTTAATTACCTACCTTGGTTCATGTACACCCTTGAGCAATACTGTGAGACATATATTTGGGCGGGTGGTAGCGCAGTGGTAGAACAGTTGGACTTTGGAGCCAAGGTTCCAGGTTCAAATCAATGCCCCGGGGACCCGGCATCAATGTTCACGAAAGTTACCTTTTTGACGCGATATTGATAGGATGCGATGTCTGTAGATTGGCAATGCAGTTATCATCCTTGGTCTTTTCAGCACCAGCTGGTGCTCGCAGGTTTACTGCAACATTCAGCGCTACGGATGTTGCAGGTTTCCTCCTGCCCTAAACTGACAAGTTGTGGTATAAGTGAAAGTATCTTGAAAGCGACTTAAAACCCCAATTAAAAAAAATAAAAAATAAAATACAGAGTTGTGACTTGTAGTGCTATGATCATTGTGTGGAACAGGAGGCTGAAATCTGCTATCACCCCCATAGATGATGTAGTGGACAGGGTCGCTAAGATTACTAAATCTGTGTCAAGTTATAACAGAGACACTGACAGCTGTACTCGCGGATTCAATCCCCATCAGAAAATAAAGAAAACAACATATTTTCAACAAGTCAATTTATTTACAGAACATTTAAAAAAGTGGCACATTCACACCAGTAACAAACGGATACAGTGTCATCCACTCTTAACACTAGGGGCGGAGAGAACTACAGTCACAGGATAGAGGAATATGCCAACTTTATTTACAGATTTCCCTCCAATACATTGTCACTGTATTCAAAGACTGTGAAATGAGGTGTTCTATATTTAAAATACATATAAAAATAATAATCACAATCTGAGATTGCTGTCACCAATGCATACCTAATACTACTGAAGTTTTCTTTGGAGAGCTTTTATATAGAGGGCTATTATACAGAGGGCTATTATATAGCTATTATATAGCTCTTGCAGTATTGACTTCGACATCTTCCATTCTCTTGGCCATCATGTTTTGGTACTTTATATTATAATATATTTAACAAAGAATTTTCAAACATCAACAGGCTCTGGGCACTCTTCAAGAATTTGCAGATGCATTGGAATAAATATGGCTCCATATTCTTTAAGCCTAGTTCCGAAATTTGGGAGAAATCTTCCGCACAATTTATCAAGCTGGAAAAAGTACATACCTAATACTAATTGTTAGTCAGATATCACTGATAATACCTAACATGTTTCTTATTTCTTATTTCTTATCTGATACTTGTTAGGAAGATATTTGCAGTCCATATCATAGGAAGATAACTTCAGCTGTTATCAATAAATATCTCGCCGGTGATGAGTTATCTTCGGACTGTGTATTTACAGGTCTTCTCTTCCGGGACTCCTTCCAGATATACATAGAAGATTTTACAATAAAAAGAAATGGAGGATTTCACTGTAAGCAAACATTTGTTCTTAAGCACCTCTAAAATCTAGACACTGTACCTCCTGAAACATACACCACTAATCACTCTGACGTCACGTTCAGTGTAATCGAATCAAGTAATGAAATCATCCGATTGAGCGAGTTATTTTACGTTGCAACAGCAACCTTTTGCAAGAGCAGCCATATTGTGGGTCTGGTGAACGGTTGTACAGCTTATAGTTTGTACCCAATATGTTGTTAGGAAGATAGCTCCAGGTCATAACCATGCCTTAGTACATACTCCATCTCTATTCTCACATTTACAAGTCATTTGTTGTTAATATATCCATCACTTCAAACTTCTCAATTCTATTCTTTCATGTTTTCTGGGTTTTTTTGCTAAATTTGAGGTTTACACCGCTGTCAAGATTATTTTGCTTGTCAGTTTAGGGCAGAAGGGAACTTGCAACATCCGTAGTGCTGAATGTTGCAGTAAACCTGCGAGCACCGACAGGTACTGACAAGACCAATGATGATGTTCTCTTAAAGGAGCAATGGTTAGTGCATGGTGATCAGCATGAACAGCGCGTTAGAATATCTTCTACAAAAATATCTGGCTTATTATCCACTACCTGCATGCCGTATTTCAGCTCCACAATGGTTGCTTTGTAAATAATTGTAGATCGCTTAATATTGCTTGTTATCACTGATTTAGCTGGGAGAATATGAACATAGGAGCAACTACATTGAAAAGAGAAAACAGCAAAGCAAAACACAACAAATTTGTATGTGGACACTTACTTGAATGTTCACATTCATGTACAAGATTGTTGCACAAAACAAAACAAAACAAATACCATAGTTTAGTCAGGTACTTGCCATGATGCAAGTAATAACATGCCTCAGAATTTCAGAGAGCTAATGGAACATAGTGGACCAATCAGAATGCATGTGACTAAAAACAAGGTAGGTATGTAGAGGTACAGGAAAGACTATTGGAGGATAACAGGATGTAAATTACTAGTAGTCCATGTTCCATACAGATCTCCACTGTAAACCTCATACAATGAAATGACAAATATTTACTGTACAACTTCATATTTGGTATGCAAGGTGCTTAAAACACTGATATGCAACAAACAACCATCCATAAAATTAAAATAAAATCAACATCGTAATATCATGAATCTGTGACAAATTGCATAACATTTGCTTATGTAGAAATATCAAAAGCAATGCTGGGGTACTAATCTCAAGTATAATAATTGGTAATACTAATACACATTTACAATACAATGTTTAAGTGAGAAATATCTACCTTCTTTAGCAATATTTATTTTATGCAATTGTTTTTGGACATTTCCACAATGGAACAATATCTGGGAACAGGACCAAGTTATATACAGCACAGACTACGTACACAGTTGATAGGAACCCTCTTCCTTTGATGAGAAACAAAGACAACGAAAGGTGTACAAATAATACAGCTAATGTAGCATTATGTCATTATTCAGGACAATAAGCAACAATATGAGCGGGTTTCTACAGATTCATAGGGCACTTTTCGAGCAGCAGTGTCTGAACATTTAGACTGATGTGAACCTCTGCATCACAAACCAGTGTACGACATCCATCTAACCATCGCCGATATGAACATACACAGAATTAAATTATTTTAACTGTTTATATTCATAAGCAAACTAAACGAAGTCTACATTTGTTTGTGAAGCTTTCTATAGAATGTTAGTAATTCATAATAAATACACTTGCAATAGATTAAAAAACATTTGAGATCATTAGAAACGGGTTATGTATGATATGTTACATTTACCAATATAACCTCAGTTATTTTCTAAATCATGGGTCTAATGCAAACATATATGTTTTTCAGTTCAGTACCAGGTTTGTAAATATATCGTGGCGAATACGAATATGATTGTAGAATATCAACTACATGACCTTTGAACTTACACCGGTCAGTATCTGGCACCTGCCAGGATGATAAAATAAATAAACATGTTCCATAAAATAAATAAGCAAGTTCTACCTACAACTCTAGCTTCAGATGAAGTACATCGTATTGACAGATAATATTGCAGTCTCATTTACTTCCCTTATATAGATACCTTTATGAATAACCTAATAGATACAGTAATTACCTAATAATTCGACCCCCTCTAATAGTTCGAACACCTAAATTAATTGCTGAAAAGACAAAAAGTCTGACACAAAAAATACGGACATGACCCAAAAAATTTTTTAAATCAAAATTTTCTAATTATACGAACACAATCTTTATTTTCCCAAAACAATTACAAAAATTCATTATTTATTTTATAAAATCCTTCATTTATTTACCATTTTATTTACAACCATATTTTGTACTCTAATTTAGTTGTCCCTAATTATATGAACGCAGATCATTTCATATTTTCGTAATTTTCTAATAATTCAAACAGCTATAAATTGAATTAAGTTCTGTTTGAATTATTAGGGTAATTACGGTACACCTGCTGGCCATCAAGGAGAACAAGGCCATAGGTCATTAACTTAATGACAGTTTTTGGGAGAGACATGAGTCAGCCTTTGTAACCAAGAAACCAATCAATCCTACACCTGCGGATATCGTGGTTTCAGTCCCATACTTCATAATACCTCAATCATAGCCCACTCCAGATACCCCAGCTTGCAGTCCCGTACACGTAGATACCCCAATGTGATTCACACACATAGCAGTCCATGTGATATTTGTCAGGCACATGGCAGTCATTGCGATGTTTGCTACAAGTCAGTCCAAGGGATGTCCAGATACGAGATTCATATACATAGATGTCCCAGTCGGTGTCAACCACGCGTTCAATGTCTGGACCAACCTACATACATGCCAACAGCAAAACATGAACCCAAGTGATGTTCACAATATATGTATAAGCAAAATACAGGATTTGTGTTTGTTTGTATGTGTGTGTACGTGCATGTGCATGTGCATGTATAGAATTGAAAGCATTATAATCGTGATAATGCATACACGGTCTAAGTCTACAAATCCCCCAACACAATGGAGCAACATCATCTAATATGTGCCACTGGATGCAATATCCCAGGATTTTATGTCAGCTTCAACCATTTATTTGACAACAATCTCTGCGTTTCACAGGTACCAGTAGTCGGGGCATAAATACAGGTTTATGTAATTTCCTACTGTAACTTAAATGGATGATGCCCTGATTTATGCCTGGACTACTGTACGACCTTCTGGTGAAATTCAAGCCAGAGAACATATCATAGCATAGTAATTAGCATGATTAAACTTGTCCCACTTTGGAGAGTGATTGTGAACATTATGATTGAAGGGTACTCACACACTTCAGAGTATCTACAGCAATACCAATATCTAGATTAATTTAATCGTGCTAATGGAATGCTTCACCAGAATGACTTGTAATATAAAAAAATATATAGTTTCTGCATGATATTATTTATACAACACCAATGAATAGTTAATATATTACTGGCCAAAACTATTCATCCATTTCAGAGAAATGGCATGTTGAAATGCATTTGGCATTCTAAATATATTGCAAGATAATAGAGTGATAGGTCAACAGAACTCCAAAGTAATCAGTGGAATAAGATATTAGTGTCCCAGCCAAAAGGGTCATACCTGTAGTCCGGTTGTAAAAATAGGTGTAGGTAATTTCCGGGTATATGGTAGTAATTGATGGCGCACGGACTGATTTAGGCTACAACTACAGTACGACCCATTTGTGAAACGCAAGCCAGGTGTGTTCATTGTAAATGTATCAGAGCCATGCCATAGAATCTGTTTTGACAAACTGGATTTTTTAAAGTAGGATTCTAGCAAAATGTAAACCATGAACTTCTTTGCAATGTCTTAAGAAAGTATGAAGTATCCATAGAAACAGTGTCAGTAAACCATTTTACTGTGGATCTGATTATCAGTACCGGTAACTGGTTATGTTGTTTCACCAAGAACCTCATGTGGTCTAGAAATCAATAACTGTGATTATGTATACAACACATGCATTTGGATGGGCCGATCTGTTTGATTATCATGAATAGGAAATTACATGCTATTTTTGCCCCAGGGAATCAGATTGATGCATTCAATCTTGAAAGGTCGCGGTTAAATATCACATAAATACAAAACAACTTCATTTTGTAATGTTCACATGTAAGCAATGATGTAGGTAGCGGATAATGATGTGCAAAACCTGTTCTGATGTTTGATTACGGTCCTGTTTTTCCTTCAATGTCTAGTTGAAAAAATGGATATCATTTGACTAGACAAGCTGTCATCATTTATCGGTGAGAGAAAGTCTTAAAATGGCTTCCAGTTCCTCCTCCTCTTCTCTCCGTCGGCGCCGCGATTCCTCCGACTCTCGCTGAGACAACTCCAGCGCCAGCCGCAACTGGACGTCGACATCGGTCAGCGGAGTTGTGGGACTTGGTTGTGTGGTCTCCACCAGTCCATCACTCAGTCCCGCGTTCTGGTACAGACTCTCGGCGATAGCTCTGTGAACAGCCACATCAAATGCTCTGATCGATGATCTGAAATATCTCTTCAAACAACATGATACAGTTACTGGATAAAAGAATATGGACAAGAATTTCCTAGGTGGTAATATTTTCAGTTCATAATTAGGACTTGTTCGGAGAGAAAGAACATTGCGCATTCACATACTGCTTGTGACAGCAGAATGGACTCTCGACAAGAATGACAACCTACCTCTGGACATATATGACAAGTAGGACAACCTACCTCTGCAGTAGTCTCTCTTCTTCCTCCGGGACTGGAGGAGTGGTCTTGTTGAGAGCCTCCCAGAACGTCACCTGCAATGTCCACATATGGTCAGCAGACAGACAAGACAATGTCCACATAGTCCTGTGGTCAGCAGACAGACAAGACAATGTCCACATAGTCCTGTGGTCAGCAGACAGACAAGACAAGACACCAATATACCATACTATTATCCTGGTGCCATCATGGTGGTAGATCACCCAATTCCATGAAGCGCAGGTCATGAACATAACGATTTCTATGCCATTCAATGACGGTAATGAATTTAGAGTATTGTCATCAGGCAGGCTAAGTATTTAAACACAGTATTAGCTCATCAATACCATAGGCAATGATAAACCTCTAATAACAGCCTGGCCACACGACTGCCAGAAGATTGAAACATTGAAACGACAATCACAGTAAAGGGAGAGGAGAGCGCGTTTGAAATAAAGCCCAGTAAAGGGAGATAACTGTGTATCACACCTGTTCATTTTCACTTCCTACTTCCACTAGACTCTGCTGAATGGCGAACTGTAACAACTCGTCGTCCTCGTCTCGCAATCTGGGCTGGTGTGCATCTCCTGAATACAGGTAAACAAACACTGTTAGTTGTACACTAATTCTCTAGGGATATCTCGAGCATGCATCTGTGCGTAGATATGACAACATTACTGTGTGATATGAAACAACATAATTATCCATTATTATCACCCAATACTGTGTTTTTGCTGTAGATATCACTCTTAAATATCAAGCGATATCGCCTGAAGTAGATATCAACTCTTGTTGATATATTTGATATCAAAAGACAGTTGGGTGAGATTAGCTATTTATTATTATTGTTATTATTACTTTTTTGTTAAATATTGTTTAGAGCCGCTTTCAAGATTCTTTCACTTATATCACGGCTTGTCAGTTTAGGACAGGAGAAAACATGCAATATTTGTATGATATTGTTATTAATATTAGTTATAATAAAACCATACTGATTCAATTATTACTATCATTATTAGTAATACTATTATAGTGATACGTACCGAGTCTGCCGTATCCGGGAGGTGGGTCGAAGCAAGAATTGTCGACTGTACATTGGTAGTTCTCTTCATCCTTTACCGTAGTAACTCCCTCGATTGGAGAATCAATAGCAAAAATGTTTCCAAATGTAATTCTTGCATTCAGGACATGAAACAAAGGAATTTCTGAAAAGAAACAAAAAATCAGATGTATTTTGAATTAAATACGAAGAATTTGAATTAAATATGTGCTGTTTTTATAGGCGAAATTTCGCTGGATGACATATTCCTGTTCAAGGGAGATAATCTTCTGACAGTAAATACAAGTAACCACCATGTTCTATCTTCTTGCAGGGGAGTGGTAAAAAACTGAAACTGCTTCCAGACACTCTTTTACAATGACAAAATAACCCTAGGAAATGAATTAAGAGAAAAAAAGACTCTGTGCTAGTTACAATAAGTAGACATAGCCTTGTGATTTCGACAGAAAACAAGCCCAGTTTCAGGAGACGTCCAAGTCACGTCCAAGTAAATCGATCCCTGGACAAATAAATCAGTGGAAAATTGCCATGCCTGAATACATTTTAGGTTTCTTGTTTAAAAAGAAGATTAATCAGCATTAGAAATCTGCAACAACATTCCTCACCAATTTTAACGGGAAATCCAGCCGGTATCTGCAGTGTGATGAAGTCTCTTAACTTCTTGAAGTGGGCATTACTGGCAGCCATTAGATCTATGATAGGAATGACTTGCTCTTGGAGAGATAGGGGGAACGTCTCACACAACCACAGAGTGGCCTTGAACTTCTGGGTCTTTGTCGTCTGCTCGATAGGTCGGCCGATGTCCTTGTCTCCGAGGTCGATCAGCTTGTTGAAGTAGTCCTCGGGAGTGATGTCACAAGGGTTGTACGACACAAAGGATTCCTGCGGAGATCGGAATGTGAACTCAGAGCAAGACTTTGTAGTCAATAGATAGATGGAATTCTTTAGCCGTATTCTATAATTTTCATTATGGTGCTAACAAATAAAAGCTTACTAGTTTTAAAAAATTACGACTAATCATGTTTTTTTTGTGTTTTTTAAAAATTGGGGTTTTAAGTCGCTTTCAAGATTATTTCACTTATATCATGACTTGTCAGTTTAGGGCAGGAGGAAACCTGCAACATCCGTAGC
>JAUTBT010074076.1:0-13436 GCA_032361225.1 Lepetodrilus schrolli
CACACACACACACACACACACACACACACACACACACACACACACACACTCTCTCTCTCTCTCTCTCTCTCTCTCTCTCTGTATGTGTCTGTGCAAGTATTTATTCTGCATGACAATTTCCTTCTAAACGCATGATACATTAATGAGCACTGCTATATTACAGCTTCATTTAATTGTTTTTGCAGGTTGTGAACTTTCTGAACGATCTCTACACATGCTTTGATACCATCATCGACACATACGATGTTTATAAGGTGAGAAAATGGCGCCTTTGTACATGTACCTAATAAAAGATCTCTATATGTACCGGTATTCACAATTTTACATTTATTGCTAGGTGGAGACAATCGGCGACGCCTACATGGTTGTGAGCGGACTTCCGGCCCAGAACGGAAATCGCCACAGCGGAGAGATCGCCATGCTGTCTCTGGACTTGCTGAGTTCCGTCCGCACCTTCAAGATCCGTCACATGCCGGACAAACAGCTGCAGCTTAGGATTGGAATACACAGTGGTGACTGAACATTTTCAATTACAAGTGAAATCGTTTGCTTTGTGCGTGGAGCTAATAACATTTACACAGGAACTAGCATTCGGATTATTTATTATTATTATTGTTATTATTATTTATTATTATTATTGTTGTTAATACTATTAGTAGTAAGTAGTAGTAGTAGTAGTAGTAGATAGTAGTAAATAGTAGTAGTAGTAGTAGTAGTAGTATTAGTAGTAGTAACCTTTATCGACATGATTTTAACCTCTGTAAATCCATTCAAAAGTCTAATTTAAAAGCGTATAGACCATTTAATATGTATACACATGCTACAAGCTAGAATTTTATAAAGTTGCGTAAGCGTAAGCAAATAAAAACGACCTCAAACCTCTTTTGAAATTGCTTCCAACGTTTGACAAGGTACAGGATAGTACAATGCATAGATAGACAGTAGCAAACTGGCGTGTAACATGCTGGATTATTCACTTACTGATCTGAATTTCAAGTTGAACATGCAGAAAAGAGAGGAATATGTACAAATCTAAAAAGCCTATGGTCAGGATCACACGTACATCCACATCTACAAGACTCACTTGCAGGCCTCATGTCCACATTTGTAATTTAGTTTCATTGTTGACAACGGAACAATGCCAGAATCATGGCTGATTGGATGGATAAAGCCCAAATATGATAGAACTCAAACAAAGGTAATATTGACGACATAGAACTTATAGAGCTATCATATTGTTTAGCTGCATTAGAACAAGTAACATTAATATAGACTACTAGTGGAACAGTTAAATCAAAATTGCGTAACCAAAACGGCGGAAACTATCACCAACTATGTACAATCATGTAACTTCTTAAAGATCATAGGTATGGTATAGCATTTAGCATTTAGGAATAACATACACACAATTTTGACAGTGCAATCATAGGTTGCCAATAGAAACTGACAGATGGTTCAACATAGAAATAATAGAACTTATAATATAATTTATTTAGCCTAGGAATTGCTGATGAATATTATATAATATTTTGCTATGCTGTCTATTTTTACAACATACAATATAATTACAACTCTCACCATACTATTTTAAAGACACCAAACAAATATATTAGACATAATTTTGTTTTAAATATCAAGTAAATATTTACCACGTATTGTTAAGAGAACAATAAGTTTGATTAACTACGAGATGTATATATACAGCCTTATCTCATGGTGCATGTAGTTTAACGAAGATGTTCTTCATGGACAGGTCCTGTGGTAGCTGGGGTGGTAGGACTGAAGATGCCCAGATATTGTCTGTTTGGAGATACAGTTAACTACGCCTCCAGGATGGAATCATCAGGATTAGGTACGTCTTACAATACTGTGTTCTATGGGTGTACTGATTGCAAATACCTTATTATTTCTCACTTGTCACAGGAATACATTCAGGTGAATGACAAATGTACAGAAATTCAGTTTGATGATTGGGAACTGAACAGAACAGAACAGCATCTTTAATCACTCAGGCCCATAACCTCGGCAAATAATTGACAAAAAAAAGAACATGGTAATCACGGACAGGGATTTGCTAGGAAGTATTTCGTTTCATAGCGTTTGAAAGTAGTGGCTTTGTATACGACGAGGTTCATTGAATTTCCATGTAATATATTTTGCAATACTTTAATTGCCACAGCACTACGGATACATGTCAGCCCAGAATGCAAGGCACTGTTGGACATTTTGGGAGGTTTTAAGCTAGAGGAAAGAGGAGAAGTGACATTGAAGGCAAGTTGAATAGTGTTGTTCAGCATTTTGTTCTGATACAACCGCCATTTATATTATATTCTCTTCAAAACATCAAAGACCTGTCGGCTGGCAATATTGACATTATAAAATCCAATCTTAAAACGTTTCTATGCATTCATAGTTATAACATGTAGCACCTTGAGTACATGTTATCATATGAATTTTACACCATGCACATATTCACATTATTATTATTTAAGTTGATTGATTTTAATGCATATAAACGCCATTATGTGTACCTCTTGTACAGAACCTTTGTAAATCTCTCTCTCTCGCTCTCTCTCTCTCTCTTGCTCTCTCTCGCTCTCTCTCGCTCTCTCTCTCTGTATTGGATTGTGTTGATTGTACTCGCTATTTTGTGCTAGATACATCTGTTTATTTACAGGGTAAGGGCACAGTCGTGACATATTTTCTTCAGGGCAAGACAGGGTTTCTTCGGGATTTACCATCGCTGGATTTAGCAGCCCCTGTCTCGGAACACACCTTCAAATGATGCACTGTCTATTGGTGTACTGGCTTAATAAGGACTGTACTGACCTACCGACGTAAGGTGGCCTGTCAACTAGCCTTCAAGTGTTCCACCAACGAACGTCCATCATTGCAGTTGTGTTTTTTTTTTGATCACTAAGAATGCTTGAGATTCATTTTGCCATTAATACTCGAACCAACGGAGCAATGATGAATACATCACGAACTGCCTCAACTCCATGAGGAATATCTGCACCATCGTGCCATAATAATGTGCTTTCGCTTACGAGTGAGAAAAGACTGCGTATTCTCTTCTTCCCATCCACCGTATTGGAATAATTCTTCCATGGAAATGTTTTGCATCATCGCGCTATCAGAATTATCAAGATTATCGTCCATGTACATACAACACCCCGTCCATCGTGATGCCTAATTACCTCGCAGTGTTTGTACTCAGCACTATGACATTGTTTTGGTGGCAGGAACGAGAACATCATCTTACCATTGGTTCTAAAGGCTCACGCACACAAGTCGATTGGTTGTACGACGAGTCTAATTCGATTAGTCGTACGAGTAGAACTTGTTCTAGTCATGCGATCTCGGTCGTTGCAATCCGTCGATTGGAATTATGAATAGGATCACATGCACTCTCACACCGCAGCGATTCGACCCATCGTTACAACCGATCGACCCGTGTGAGTCCACCTTAACTCTACCATGCAATAGCGACAATTTTACACTAATGGATTAGACTAGTATGGAGCCAATCGTAGCAATGACACATTGGTCACGGACTTCTCAGGGTTTAAAAATATAATGGAGGTCAGGATTGCTGGGATTATTGGTCAATGTTTGAAGGGGAATTTGGAATTTAGATTTGGGGGTTGGAGGGTATAGTGGGTTAGATGGGTTTTTCGTCGTCCGTTACAGCATTTCAATAAGGCGGCGTGTTTATAATGGGAGGAAAACCCGCAACAGTCACAGCCAGTAAAAGTAATGGACGATATTCCCCATGTATGAAACTGGATTCCTTGTAGAAGATACTGACTTTGATATTCTAACTTTTAGTTCAGAGTACATGTATATATCATAGCAAAAATAGTTAGGTGTCCTGTTAAGTGTCCGGGCCAGGACACCGGTTGATGCTAAAACATAAACCAGGACACCCGAGACTTTTTTGTTCGCTGTGGTATACTCATGATAGGAATCCCATGTAGAAACCCTAGCATAAATGTAACCTGGAATTCATCATTATGACGTTCCCTAGTTTTGATATGGCAATTCCAGAGAACAAACGGATCTGTTTTTGTTTTAATATATTCCTACAAAGGATCATGTCAAGAACGACTCCTCACTTAAATGGCACACACTATTAATCTCCTCGACAGTGCAATGATGTTTTAGTTTGAAAACACTCGTAGATCAACGTATCCTTCCATGTAACCTGCTACACTATATGTTAACGTTGAAGATAAGATTACCTTAATTGCGCTGTTTCGTACAGAACGGAGATGGTCCCTCTTATGTCGAGTCGGTGTCTTATTTCTAACATTTTTTTCAGAGTCTTTTGTGTGGACACAGGATACAGTGAATGTCATATTACTATTGTATTGTTATTATGAACTCACGAATGTTCACACAATTGCGTGAATTATTATTTGAAATTATACACAAATACAAACTACGATATTGTTACAATTGTCTTTATATCAGTGAAGTATGTACGGCGAACACGTTTGACCATCCTCTGCCTTACAAGGTGATTCACTCGTTTTATTCATTGAATGAAGGTACTGAAGGTACAGAAGATGACGTTGGACATACTATGGAATGATCTCATCACCAAATACCAACAGTACCTTACATGTACAACATACACATTGGACCTAACTGAAAGCATACGATTACCAAATACCAACGTTGCTTTATTACTAGTCTTGTACGTGTATCATAACGATGTGAGAAACAATGTTTATGCTATAATATAGATCATCACAAATGTCTGAAGTGTATGTTCAATAACAACTGACTATGAAGAACGTTCTATTTAGGGATTATGTAGAGGATGTACTCAACCATTTTACATCGTTCACTACATTTTAGTGGGTCAATTCGTTAATCACCAGCTGTTCATCAGCTTGTCATAGCGCAAAAACAGTGTATCGGAGTTAACTCCCTTTGGTCGTACTTGCACTACAATGTTTTAAAAGATGAACACGATGAACACTATCACCATTTATTGTTATTAAAACAAGTTTGAATTCACCATTCCGTGATGATTTTAAAGTCGCATTTCTCCTCAATCCAAGGGAATATGTATTTGTGAATACGAAATTAAATGTGCGTGAAGCGGTGTAGCCTTTGTACTCATGCATTCATGGGCGTGCTATATAGTCTAAACTAATGGAAAACGAACTGCAATAAAGTTAATCAGCTTGTCATTTGGATTTCAGGGTTGGTAGTATAATAAATAAAATACTAAACTCGCTTCCGTGTGATATTATTTTTCTGAAACTCGTGAATAGTTTCATAAAAATGCTCTCATAAGGAAGCACGTACAGTATTATCTAATCATCACGTTATCAGTGTACTAATGACAAATTAATAAGCATGCGACCAGTTTTATGCGTTGGAATACGAAGTATTGGCCATTATGTAAAGGAATTGGTGAGAAGTATATTTCAATGAAATTATTATACATATGGAAATGTTTACTACACAATTGCTGTCTTACCGATACCAATCAGTTTACGTGTGGGGTCACTATGCGATCACTCAATCACTTCTTTCTGTTCACAACATGAATATTGTTTCACATACATGCACAGGATTTAACTGTCTTCAAAACACCATGTAGCATGATGTAATATTTTCATTAAACGGTATGTATAAATACCAATGAAATAATCTTAAGACCTTGCTATCTTACCTTGTTGGCAGTTAACGTTGATAATGAAGTACAATGATTATTCTAACAACCACTATGGATGTTTCTTTTTAAGCTTGCAATATGCCAATTAATTTGTTTAGTACATTGTATAATTGTTAAATGTTTTGAATAAACGTATTTGGTGAATGTGTTCTCATTATTGTTATTAAGTTTGAATAAGAACGTAATTATTCGACAGTGCATGACGAAAAGAATGAGATCTCATCCAGCAATATGTGCAGATTACTTGGATCATATCGGAACCCGGTAGGATGAGATGGAAATGTGAAGTTAATCCTCGAGCACTTAGAACACGATAGCTTGGGTTTCGTATTACTCTCCAGGGAGTTGAGAAACAATGTGAGTGTACACTGGCCGGGGTAACAATGTAGCCTATCAGCCAGCTTTATAGCGTGGATTTAGTAAATTAGGAATAATATGTAGGCATAACAATAATAATACAAATTGGAATAACATTATTATTATTATTATAGTGAAATCAGTGTGTTCAATACAGGATTACATCCAGCGGGGCCATGGTTTGGAATCATAACTGCTCATAGCCAATTGTTTTACATTGTAATTGACTATGTATATATTAATCTTCTCCTCATACATATGTATATTCTAAAATTTAACAATACCGTTGGATGGTTACATCCTGACAACCTTTAGGTACGAAAAGGGTATCGTTTCTCGAAGCTTTCGTATTTACTACCATAAGCACTATCGTAGTGCTTTCTTATACGTGGCGATCGGGAACTTACTAGAGCGGATATGAGAGCTTCGTGAAATGATGCCCAGGGATGTTCTGGTTAATTTATCTGATATTCTGATATTGTAGTGGCCTCATTTGGCTCGTCCTTCACGTTAGACATGTTGTTTTTTCCGTCTCCGACTGGCATAAAGTACACTTGTTACAGAGGTTTATTTTAGTGACATTAGTCTAAGTACGGATATATATAGCCGATTACGAAAGTGCCATATCGATTGATCCCATCAAGTTCAAATTAGAAATATATCTAGAGGCGAGTTTTGGCCTAGGTTGAAAGAAGGTTAATATTTCTTGTTGGTTTAATAAAGAACATGTAAAAGGTTGACTAGAATGCACGTTAATTTATAGGACGTAGTGTACCTAAAAGTAGGCTACGCGTATAGCTACTCGTATAGCCTACTCATAGTACACTACGTCGTATAAATTAATGTTGAAATCTCATGGGAAAAGACTATGGAAATTGCTTTCTTGGGAGACATGTGAACTTTATTTATAGAATTGTTGTAATTATGTCGTCTCAATTGCACGCCTTGGACACTTCCCACTTCCCACTTATGAGAGCGCGTATGGCTGAACTGATCTGACGGTGATCACTCTCCAGTCGTTAGACACGACACATAGGAGGACATATACAATTACAAATACAACAAATTAAATAAAGTTACACACACACGCGCACACACACACACACACAGGTACACACACACACACGCGCGCGCGCGCGCACACACAGATACACACTCTGGGTGACCATGACCTACTGATGTACTAGTACACCACGTAACCGGGGACCGAGGTGCATTATCTGAACATCCTCGAGTCACTTCCACTTGGTACATAATCTCTCTGACATGAATGCTAGGTTTCCATCGTGGACTATCGTCATGATGTCACATATAATGCCCATATTTATGTCTATAAATACTTTACGGAATGAACTACAAACTAACAAACAAAAAACACAATTTGGTCTAATCAGACATACCTTTCACGATAACGTGCTTTACCATATCCATAAGTTACCATCATAATTTGTATGACATGGCCAGTTGCCTTCAGCTGGATGAACGTTAGCTAATAGAGAAATTATTGGTTGGTTCTCTCGTGAACCAACTCTTCCAGATGTTCTGCTTGCTTGGACAGCATGTGCACCATCTCATCCACAAGCTGCACATTTCTGTGCACAGAACACTTAATATTAGTCTAATTAGACATACCTTTCACGAAAGTGTCTTAACCATATAACAGTCATAGCTTCATGCTAACGTATGGGAGTAACATTACGTACGATCGCTCTGTGCAAGGGGTTCCAGGCCAACTCTCGGGGGAACTCTTGTATCCACACAAAACATAGCGCTCTAGTGTCCATCGATCTCGATGATAGCTATTAGAGTGCTATGTTTAGTTGATACCAGAGTTCCAGACAAACATACAGAACTGTTTATTAAAGGGTGTTCGGATGTAAATCAAGGTTTATTTCATTTCCTGCAATAGTAAAAATATGGTGTAGGCCAGCCACGCCGACACAGAGTGAAACCTACAAAACATAATCCTCTGATGCCGTCATCCTTTTCAACTCTCATTTAATCCTATATGTAAATGGTACTCAGTTGTCTCGTTATTCATGGATTAATGTCCCGTTATCCAAAAATAGAACATACGCCTTGGTTTAAGTTGTTCAAGTTTAAGTTTAAGAAAGACCGATTCATGAAACGAAAGTACGTGATTGACACGTACAGTTACAATGCATATCCCTATTACAGAGACATGACGACTATATTGACTTACGTCCCTTTGTTGATTCTTCTGCAACTTTACGGAAGGTTGGTCGAGCGGCGGGGACTTATTGAGTTCTTGGATGCACTTGGACCCTGTCTGAGGGGGAACTGACGGGCGCAAGGGAGGGTACTCTGTATTAGCCACCCGAACAACTACATCTGCAACAGTACAGGACAATGACATACTATTGTTGGAAACACTCCATCACAGCAAACAGTTAGGGTGTCCTGTAAGGTGTCCGGGCCAGGACACCTAACGTTGATGCTCAAAAATATACTAAGACAGCCGAGGTGAAAGTGTCCTGCCAGGATCCTGTTACAATTTGTGAAGATCCAGGAACAGGACACTTAACTAATTTGTCTGTCCATAATAAACATCCGCGATCGTACAGGCCTGTGAAACACGAAAGGGTCGTACCAGTAGTTAATCGTGGTTTACGACATTGGCTGCTATACTAAAGGCATTTCGTAGGCCCTGAATTACGCCCGGACTACAGTATGACCATGTCGTGATACGTAGGCCAGGGCAGTGGTACACTACTAGTGAAAACACTCCCTAATAGATCGCTGTAAAATATCACTCTATCCTACGTTATGAAGACCACATGAACACATATTTGTAAATGTTTACAGCAATTAAAAAATAGTAATTAACTAAAATGTGGAGTTTGAAAACAGATTTAGTGGTAATGTCGATTTAAGCAGATCGGCGGCGCTATACAGATTGGAAAACAGATATCACGTATTTAACCAACCATTCTGCTGCTCTATGGGGAATCTTCTCGCGCCCCAGCATGTAGAAGGTTACATCAACCAACAGATGCTTGAATTATTATTATATACATTGGGTTCATGTATATATTTACTGTATTATTGCAGGTTACCATTATTTTAATAAACACACCAGGCGTTATACCATTTGGTTGCAGTAAGTCATCTTCGAATGGTCGATTTCTTGTAAAGATTTCATTTTCGTGCTTTTCGGATATTTCTCAGGACCACGTAGTATCTGTGGTGCGCTCCACAATAATTCTGGAGAAGTGGATTGGAGATAAATATCCTGATATAATATATATACTTGAAACATTAATGGGATAAGTGCATTTGCACTTGCAAATCAATCACTGTACGCGGTGTAGGAGCATCAGTTCTTTAGATTTATACATATATGCATTTGGTGTTTGAGTCACTTTAATCATACAGGAATTTTAATCATCATGATCAGGTGCCTGATGTATTCTGTATTACTAGTATATTCATAGTTGCCCATGTTCTGTACGCTTATTCACCATAAAACAAAGCCAAGCATTTACTCATTGACCTAGTCATCCTATCCAATGCTATTATCGGCCACGGTATAATATAGTATAAATATACATTGTAATTAATAGTAAAAGTGCATTTCAATTAAGATCGGTTATGCAATATACTGCTAGCAATGGTGCACAGTGCATTCAAATTACTATTTGATTGATTACAATGCCAGCACCTACTTCAACATTAACTAGAATGATACGTTATTTGCTCTACTCACGGTAGCTAATGATGTCATCATTTTCGTAAACGTAAACATAGCAATATCAGTATGAGTGTACACACAACCATAACATTGCCATTATGATTAACATTTTGTATTTAAGTTATTCTATAAATACACAGGAGTACGAATGATATTGACTATGTATGTTCTCATATATATTTCAACATACCTATATATTGAGGAACACGGTAAAATTGCAACGTGTACTACCTAAACAAACAATAATATTTAGCAGAAATCTTCCAGGATAGTTATTTATTGTACGAGAATGGCTCCAACTACGTACTAAGGTCCAAGGAAGCGGCAGTTAAATATCACAATACAATGTGAAGCGATAGTAAAATATGATACGGAAACAATGTACATTGGCCTAATAGTAGTATTGTGCAAAACGTATTCCTTCAAAAAGTTTTAATACTAGAGTTATTGAACCTATCTCTTACGAAAGCCATTGATTAATAGCGGCTTAAGCCTTTCTGCATCAGTTAACTATAGACGGTAAAGGTCTAGCGCAATCTAACGAGTGATGTACAGTAAAAAAACAACACATTATTTACAATTATGTAAAAACTTTATAGCCGAGTGTATTATTTTATTACCGATAGATCGAAGGGCATGATTTATGTTTATAATAAACTCGAAATTGGTAACACCAATATAGGTTTAAATCCGTGTTAATTCTCGAATTATTGCGATCATCAGACTTGTACTGCTCACATGGACACGTAGAGCGGACCCAGTGCATTTGACTTGCCAAAACCAGTCAACATAAGTTGTTTTTTTACAATAAAATATATTCTAAAAAATATCCGCACGTCTGTTGGACTGGTAATGCATAAATTTGCATTCAGTTATTAGAAGTAACCCAATTCTAAATTTCATCATTCAAGAGAGAAAAAAGAAAAAAGATGACAGACGTTTCATGCTAAACCTCTATTACACATAACCTGTTAAAAACAGCAGAAAAGTATGATTTATGGGCTTTCATGACTACGACAAATGAGCGCAGAGATCAGAACAACTGTATTTATCTTCCATTCAGAAGTCCCAGCACGGCAGGAACGGCTCCTGACAACAGGGCACACAGAAAGCCTCCTCGCTGATTCAACACGTTTCGTTTGTGTTACAAGGGAATACATCTGTTCATTAAAACAGACATAGAATGTCCATGATGCTGTAAGATTTGCCTCTGTGTTACAGTTATGGGAATCAGTTATCAGCATACAGGCTGCTGATGCACCTGCACAGAGCATGCATCAGTTCTGGAGGTGCCTTGTCCAAGACGGCTTTCCGCATGGCCTTAGAAGCCTTATGCAAATGACACAAGGCTTCTTGTTGATTTCAGATGCGTTGTGATATGGTCTTGGTCATGGAGCAAATGAACTAGCTTTGTCAGTGGTGTGTATTTTATAAGGTGGGCGGAGGCTATCGAGGATATGACGGTGCACTGTGATGCCTACACAGCACCATGCGTCTGGGTTCGGGTTCAGACACCTTCTTTTTGCGTATTGTTTTCCTTTTGAGTCTTGCGTGTTTGGATCGTTTCCTCTTGGGCAGGTTCTTGAGGTACGTCTGCCAGTTGAGCATGATATGAGTGAGAACGCCAGCCAGCGTACCACTGCCACTACGTCACATCAGGTATCCCATGCGCTCGTCCACAGGGAGGCGAATGTTGATAATCTTCGACAAGACCACTCGGTGTTTGGCCAGCCACTTTTGAGGTTGTAATTTCAGAGGCACTCTGCCAGCATGCAAGTTACAGCTATGACAAACAACTGCAAGAGACGGTTTCTTCCTCTGATAGCAAGCTCCTCTACGAGAGGAAATCCTGGTCCAGGTCTTGGTCTTCGATACTGTGTACGTCTGGAGCGTGGATTCAGCCTGTTCTTGAGGCGCGGCGTTGATGTAACCAAAGGCTGGGTTGACATGTATGCGTAGTAACCTTATATTACAACAGAATCGCCACTTTACAAGAAAGGAGAAGGAAACGAAAGCCGAGTCAGTTTTACAAAATATATAATGGATTAGCACCTAGGTATTTATCAGACAAACTCCCAGCTAATGTCAACTCTAAATCCAATTAAAATATGAGAAATGCTGGAATTTTTATTGTACCATTTACTCGTACAACTTTAGCGAATGTGTCATTCATACTATCAAATAGTAGTCTATGGAATGAGCTATCAAATGAAATTAGGCAGTGACACTTTATCAAGTTTAAAATTTAGTATAAGGAACCGAGGTGTTATCGCACCTGACTATTATTCCTATGGGGCAACACAATATTGTATTTAACCTAGTCCATTGAATAACGATTTGTTTAAAATTGGACTATCTGATATTGCTTCATGTCTATGTGGTAATTCATGTGAACATACTGTATATTATTTACTTGAATGTCAGAAATATAGCACATACCGTGAAGATATGCTAGGAACTATTCAAAGCGTTACTTTAAAATATAATGTACATATCAATGTTAAGGAATTGTTAAATGGCTGTTTGGACTTACATGCATCTGAAAATGAAACGATTTTAGAATTAGTAAAGTTGTACATTAAACAAACAAAACGATTTGCTTAATATGCTTATGTAAATATTTACACTTATAGAATATGTACATATATCTCCTTCATTCTTAAACTTTCTTTCTTCTCTCCCCTTCTCTTGGAGCGCTGTTAATTTAAGTTGTAATAAATTGTAACCCATCCAGTTGGTCCTGAATAAAATATGTTTAACTAAAACTCCCTCTGGTTACTTCACTTTTCTCCATTATAGTATGCGAAACGGAAAAATGCAAGTACAACTTAAGAGTCGCTATATATGAATATCCCATCCTCAACAATGATACCATCAGTGAAACCGGCGTGATATAATTATACATAATTACAAAAAGAATATACTTCTATCGGTACGTGAAGTTCAACATAGAGATTATTCTAAATTCGTCACACGAACACCTGTATCCATTTCAGTTCCTAAGGACTCAATTTGCATATTTGATGTACTCCACTTCCGTTTTTACAGACGTGCTTAATAATCGTAACTGACGTGCATTTACAGTTGTCTTGAACATCACAGAGAATGATCCAATCTGAAGGCAATGTCTGCATCCTTTCTGACCGACTGAACAATTCCAATGATATAGAATCCCGTCTCACTTCCGATTGGCCATTTACTTCACGCAGATTATGCATGGGTAACAGCATTGGACTGCACCGGATTTAGCGCTAGTAGTGACATATATCTGCAACTGTATTTTTATATATGTGTAATTCCAACTGAAATGTTTTCTCATTTATCTAAAACATACAATTACATGTATATATGTGTAACACAAATCTCTTAGTTTCTGACAGACACCACACACAAAAGAAACAAATACTTGATCTGGCTTAAGCCGCGTGTGTTTCTTCAATGCTTTCAGTTCATTTTCTTTGGCTCTGTAATCTGTAACTATCACAGAGCAGTAAATGCATTGGACGGACTTGATACTGTATTAAAAGGGGCGGGTGGTAGCCCAGTGGTAGAACAGTTGGACATCGGAACCAAGGTTCCAGGTTCAAATCCCGCCCCGGGGGGCCCGGCATCAATGTTCACGAAAGTTACCTTTCTGACGCGATATTGATAGGATGCAATGTCTGTAGAGTGGCA
>JAUTBT010074087.1:0-13435 GCA_032361225.1 Lepetodrilus schrolli
TTTCAGCAGGGCTGGCAACTTTTAAGACTTGCCAGCCCTGGTGTCTGGTGAAATTTTGGGGGAATTTCCAACACTGCAATATCGCATCAGAAAGGCAACTTTCGTGAATGGTGACGCCGGGCCCCCGGGTGGGATTTAAACCTGGAACCTTTGGCTCCGGTCCAACGTTCTACCACTGCGTTATCACACCCCTTGTTATTTACAAGTCCTGGCAATAAATCTATATTTACCATCAACCTCGTCATTATATTCTGTAGTCCAGCAAATTCATTCCCTTCGTAGCTAATTGTTGAAGTATCCTGAAAGTATACAATGCAATCCATAATAACAATTCACACATGGTATGGTATTAATATTATAATAACAACATTGACCAATCATAAAGATCATTACATGATATGCGGAGATATTAGAGCCGTTTTCAAGAAACGTTTACTTACATCACAGTTTGTAAGTTTAGGGCAGGAGGAAACCTTCAACACCCGTAGTGCTAAATGTTGCAGGAAACCTGCGAGCAGTGGCTGGTACTGAGGGTTGGTACTGACAGTTCAAGGATGATGTGGAGCGGAATATTTGGAAGAACAGGGGCCGGGGGGTGTTGATATGTTCAGAACAAGCTAGTGAGCTAGATTAAATCTGACAACAGATTCATAATGAGCAATGTTCACAGTGGAGTGGGTGGCAAACGTTTTGTCCTCAATCATTTCGGCCCCACACCTAATTTTATAGAGGTACGCTTCACTCCCCACTTATTTATTATCATCAATTATAATCTAAAATCAGTTGGTTACCCTTTAGCGACACGACAATCGATTACAAGTTGTCACAATCGATTGTCGTGAATATTCTGAAAACGATACTAGTGAAATTTAAAAAACATTAACATTAAGATTGTCATAGAATAGTATGTTCATGTGAAACTGGGTTCACATATTATTATTCTAATATAATAGTTCTTGGAGGTACATTTTGCCGCCACTTACTTTTTCTTCCATTTATTACACTTATTTTTTATGCCTCATTCTTTTCTCATACTTTGTGAAATATCATACTGGCTGGGCTGCTAACACCCAAATGGCAATAGACATTGGGAGAAAAATATGACATGAATATAGGTGACACTAGCCTACTTGGAAGAATATGACATTGCATGAATCAAATATTGTTCTGCATATAGATCAGAAGTATAGTCTAGCATGTTTGAAGAATATCACGGGACCTTGTGTTACCGCGAAAGATATTCATTACACTAACAAACTGGGGCGAAAACACACTAAAAAATATGGTGAGGGAGAAAATAACATGGGGGGGAAAATGGGTGGGGGCGTAACATAAAGGGGACGAAATGACAGTCATTCAGTGGAATACAATTCACGGCCAACTCCATGCAGATGTTTTTACAGTTGAAAGAAGGCGATAAACCCAAGTGTTGTTGTGCGTCAAACTTATGCTCGACTGCTTTATAGAAAACCCTATGGCCGGTGTGTGTACATTAGCATAGCAATGACACTACCCGACCATAAACATGGCCTACTATTTTACAAGTGACAATATTAGTGTCATGGTATAAAATTAGTTGACAAAGGTGGAGATCAGGCACTGCAACTTTTACTAAAGTTGGCCGAATCTCGGTTGTAAAATGTATTTCATGATTCCACAGACATCTAGGGTTCAATTTTACAACCAAATAAATCAATTTTGATGAATATGTTTGCGGTAATTATTCCGTATTACTTTATTTGATCAGTTCAGCCATTATCCATCGGAAGTTATGGAACAGCGTGTGGACAGTTGATGGAACACTGTGGATATTTCCATGAATAAAAGAGTTATCATAATCATCACAAGAACAATCATTATGTAGTTGATAGATGCAAATCTACATGTCTGTGATAACCTTTAACATGATCACCAACTCAAGGAAATTGGTCAAATAGCCCTGATCTTCACCTTTGCCAAATAGTTTATTAAATATGTACTGTAGTTGGTGTATTTGTGGAAAGCATCGTGAATAAATCGAACCGTGTGCACGATATCGAAAATCGATCGGAAATCCAAAAATAAATCGTCCAACCCCTCCAGCCAAGTGCCAGCTGATGATCACTTCACCGGTAAAATGTGTACCCTAACTTCGTGTTACAATTCGATGATTGAGCAAGTTATTAAAGTGCCTGTGATAACGTGTAATCAATAACACACCTTGTAAACTTGTTGCAGGGCTTGTCTATTTTGAATATTGTCGAACATAGCATAATATGTATCGACAAATTGTTTAGCGGCCACTTTATAATCCATGTTTGGATCGCGAGCACCTTCCTGCAATTTTCGAAAATGCACGTTCGGAGATAAAAGACATCGGATTATTTCGGGCATTTCCGCCGTTTGCCATACTCAGTATAAGATCTAAGATATGCAAGATAACGTTTGTATACTCCGAATGAAATGTACGACCTCATGAGACTTTGCGGGATTTGGCAGTGGGAAAAAATATACCTGAAATAGATTATTCTGCTAAATGATTTAAATGAAACATGCCATTTACGTGAACATAGATGTGAGCCATTGACTATTTAAATATATAAATATTGGAGATTCTTGTGTATTGGAAATATTCCCAGTTTGTAACAGGTGTTTATTATCGATATTTTGGACGTGGATCACACTCCTGTTTCGCGTTTTCGATGCTTTTCACTTTTCATAGTTTCCATGATAAATAAGCGGTACTTTCAAGTTAATCTTAAAGTTTTATCTACTATTCTAGGCCTGGCAAGCCTACGCCATATACACTGTCACTATGACCTGATTAGTAAAACAAGGTGACTATGTTTAATGTTAATTCAGTATTTCAAAACATCTCGAAATCATAACTTAGTGTCAACTCCTAGGCATGAACATGAAGTTGCTAATGAGTTACGACTCCCGTAGCGCTACGGTCGTTCTGTGGAACGGGGGCCAGATGACACACGGTGCTTCATTGTTAAACTGTTACAGTGTTTGGAACGAATGTAAAGTCCTGTAACTTCGGTCACCTTTTGGCAGTGGTCCTGTTTATTGTTTATAGAAGACGGGGCCCTTTTCTACAGAACAATCGTAGCTCTATGAGAGTCGTAACGCCTGTACGTTAGCATGGAGTTACTAAGGATTTATAGCGCTTCGTAGCGCTACGGTTGTTCTGTGGAACGGGAGTCAGAATCCTGTCATTACAATAATTAATCATTTTAGTAGCATCTGCCCATGATATATCCTCTGATAACCGGTTTCCACTAAAAATAAGTGTAGATCACTAGATGGATTCACTTCACGACCTAAAAACAATGAAATGAAAAAAATGTAGTTCCTACCTTATAATTACACATTTAGCCATGAATGAAAACACAACACTAGATGAAAAAATGGCCAAAGTTTGACTACATACCTCATTTCACATAATCTATGTTTTGTACTTTAATTTGATTGTCCCTAATTATTTGAGAACAGATCATTTAAATTTGTTGTATTTTTCTAATAATTCGAACAGCTACAAATTGAATTATGTTCTTCTGTTCGTATTATTATGGTAATTACGGTACTGTATGCTTTTGTTTATGTTTTTTACTGTACATTACGTTACACACATTATCTATAGTGCAAGCCCCCATGTACTTGCTGGATGATTGATTCACTTGGTATTAACCATTTATAACATAAATTATATCTGATAATGCTTGTAATGCATCAGTTAAATTATCATTTTAATGTTTTTGCAATGTGGGGTCATTTTCTAGCTCAATGAAACAATTGTTAACAAACAAGTGCAATTGCATGTGTAACCCATTCTATAATGCTGTTTTATCAATTTATTTTAAAAGTTTCGGTTTTGCATGTGAGAAGCAAAACTATCACTATTGAGTATTTGAGTATTGAAGAATTTGAAATTTGTTTAAAAGTGAAATAAATTTAAAAGAACAATTGAACAATAGAAAATATAGTAATCTAATTTTGTTTCCCCAGTTTGAATAGAGATGTCCGCAAAGAACACCCCTCGTTTTCTTATTCAAGAATTTGCTGACAATGTTGCCACGGAAAAGAGTGTGCGTCCTGTCAAAAGGAGGCGATCTTTATCGAGATCGCCACGTAAATCGTTTTCCGAGGTGCCCAAAGACATGGGTCCTAAATCACCTGCATTTAAAAGGCGCAAGAGTGCCGTGATTCGGGAAAATTTGGATGCAGATCTCACAGCAAGACATATAGTGAGTGGCACTAGTTGACTTTACAAATCTCATCCGCAATAGGTTATGATATTTGTATCTTCCTATTTAGCTTCTACAAATGTATGGGTTGTGATAGAGTGGGGATAAATAGAGATGGACATGGATAGTGCACAGATAGTGCACAGATTAGTGCACATTTAGTGCACAGATTAGTTCACATATAGTCCTGATTAATACTTAGATAATGGAGGGATAGACATATCCTCGGGTTTAAGATGGTGGGGAGCAACAGGAAATCTTTGTAAAGTTTATACAGTCTGCAGTTGCCTCCCTTGGTTCAAGTGCATCAGCATTTGATGATATTTTCTGATCACCACAGAACTTTGTTTCTGATTCCACTATGCATGCTATACCTTCCTGTGTTGTGTGATGAATGACATTTCTTTTTAAATATTCAGATACATGGCTTATTGGAGACAGAGTATACAGAAGAACCACTCATCAGGAAGAAGAAGATTTCAGGTTTGCCTCCTCCAAGCAGTACCACAGTCAGGAAGTCGAGGCGCCGTTCCTCTCTTGGAATCCACCAATCACTGGAGACATCTGTGCGAAGGTTCACACCTAGGACAGCCATTCAAGGCCTTCTGGATCAAGGTATGTTATCCAGGGTTTTATATATACTGCATCAGGGTTAAAGTCAAAATGTGGTAAATGAAAAACCTGTCTTTTAAATATAAAGTAATTTATCTGAACCTAATCTGATTTAATATTTTTTATTAGGTTCTTTATTTTATTTCTCCAAACATTATTGATACTAGACATTTTTCATAAGATGATTGTCACAATTTCTCAGAAATATTCTTATCTTGGCTTCAGCGATTGTTCTAAATTCTCTAAAAATGTTTTATTACATCTTTCAGTTTCTGCCTTCAATCACACCAATTATATTTGTATTATTTAATCACATAAATTGAGTTCTGGTGAGAACTAAAATGTCCCTGATGGTGTTGACAGGTTATGAGGAGACACCAGCTCACAGATCAGCAAAGGGGAATAACTCCAGCACACAATTTACCCTGGATGACATTCCTAACAATGAAATTAGTTTCTATCCCTTACAAGGAAGGTAACTATGAAAATAGATACAATTTTAGCTACAAAATTAAATTCCATATAGCTGACTTTCAAAGCTTTTGATCAGAATTAATTTGCATTGTTAACACAAGCTTTGCATATGGTATGACTATTATGGGACGTTTGGTAAGCTATGACCGTCTGATAGCTAGAAGTGCTAACAGATATTTACCGCACTGAACTAGCACCAACATTGAATAAGGAAATTCATATTTCATATCTCTCATATTTGACTCAAAATAACAATATAGTTTTCTCACAAATGTGTAATGGTAGAATGTTGGGCCAAAGGCCCTGGGTTCATATACTGTCCCGGAGCCTGGCATCAATTTTCGCAAAAGTTACCTTTCTGGTAATCATGATAAGATGTGCTTTCTGTACCATGGCAATGCAGTTATCATCCTTGGTCTGTCAGTACCAGCTGGTGTTCACAGGTTTACTGCAACATTCAATGATACAGATGTTGTCTTCCTGATCTAAAACTAACAAGCTGTGATATAAGTGAAAAATTCTTGAAACTTGAAATTGCCTCTAAACCCCAATAAAAAAATGTTTTTAAATGTAATTAATTTATTTTTTATTTTTACTATCATGCTTTGGTTCCAGTTCATGAATATTATTTTTCTTGACAGTTACCACGAGAAGAAGAAATATTCAAGAGATGGCAGGAAAGCTAAAAAGGAGCGCCAGAGGATTCCGATACACATAACAGGGGACGCAGAGTCATCACTGGATGAAGACTTTGATGCCAAGTCCACTGATTCCACCATGACTACAGAGGTGGGCGGGTGGTAATTCAGTGGTATAACGTTGGACTTCGGAGCCAAAGGTTCCAGGTTCAAATCCCGCCCCCGGGGCCCGGCATCAGTGTTCGCAGAAGTTGCCTTTTTGATGCGATATTGATAGGATGCGATGTCTGTAGAGAGGCAATGCAGTTATCATCCTTGAGCTCGCAGGTTTACTGCAACATTCAGCGCTATGGATGTTGCGGGTTTCCTCCTGCCCTAAACTGACAAGTCGTGATATAAGTGAAAGAATCTTGAAAGCGACTCTAAACCCCAATACAAAAAAAAAACATAATCTCGGGTCCTGGTCAGGAGTCTTTTACTAATAGCGTGCATAAGTGGGTCAAATTCTATTTTTTAGACATATCCGCTTTAACAATTCTGGTGATAATCTACACGGTCGCATGTGCGTGGCTGTCGATTTATTTACGTACCTTACGTTGTATCCCGATCTATCATGTGTACAACATGCTGAACAGCATCATCCATCTCTGAATCGAACAGAAATTTAAGCACATGATCCGTATTAATGGCGCATTATGATTTTATCTGGAGTTTTAGTCAACCCAAGGCCTAGTACTCGTGTTTGGCTATCACCGGAACTGGGAGATTCGTGGAAATTCTAAAAATGCACGTGACCCACTTACAGCCCCAATGCTAGTGGGTACATGTATCTAGGTTAGATTTATCTCCCTTGGTCCATCTGCAAGAGTCATTATTCATTCATAATTTATCTTCCCCTGTATCGTGTATGGGTGAAAAATTCCTGCTGCGACATAAAACAATAACTCATACTTTATACCAAGTAAGCAGCATGAAGTCACTTGCTTACTTATACTCTGATACCAATATTACTTCACTGTGGCACTGGAAAACAAAATATTTGAGCCACACGATTGCATCTGTACATTTTATTTTTTCAGTATCAATTGTAATAGTAAAGGAAAGATCATATTTTATTCTCAATCTACTTATAATTTTCTTTCAAAATATTACCAATCTTTAGTTCTATTTTAAAACACTATTTAGTGTAGATTGAGGAACACTATTCAGAACAATGTAGTTGACATTTCTTGTTCTGTTACTAGGATATGAAAAAGTACCTTTGGACTCAACATGATGTTTCCGACACTTCAGTTATGGATGAAACTCCAGACGGGTCACCCATGAAGACCAAGATATCCAGAAAGTCGATAACTAGCTCTTTGAGGAAATCTTCTTATGTATCAGTTAGAGAGAGTCTATCGGATACCAATATTTCTACAAGGAAATCTCGCAGGAACATATATTTGGATACTTCAGAAATATCACCTCGAAAGCTGTCTTTGAGGAATGCATCTTATGCCGGAAATAGTTTATCAGATCCCAATATTTCTATGAGGAAATCTTCAGAAGGGTCACCCATGAAAACCAAGTCTTCTAATAAACTAAGTTCATCCCAAAAGAAAACAACCTCCTTGAAGAATGCATCTGATGCAGCAGAAAGTCTATCATATCCCAACATTTCTACAAGGAAATCTCTTAGGAATGCTTCTTTTGATTCTTCAGAAGGGTCACCCACGAAAATAACGCCCCGAAAGCAGTCTTTGAGGAATGAATCTCATGCAGCAGAAAGTCTATCAAATCCCAACATTTCTACAAGGAAATCTCTTAGGAATGCTTCTTTTGATTCTTCAGATGGGTCACCCACGAAAATGTCGCCCCGAAAGCAGTCTTTGAGGAATCAATCTCATGCAGCAGAAAGTCTATCAGATCTCAACATTTCTACAAGGAAATCTCTTAGGAACATTTCCTTTGAGTCTTCACCACCCACTAAGAAGAACCAAGATGATGATGCTCAAAGCAGCAAAAGAAGAAGTGTTGATCCCCTGAAGAGAAGCTCTCATGCAAGGCATTTGTCAGATGGCGACTTCATTGAAGATATTGATAATGAGGATGAAACCATTGGAAAGGACAGACAGTCCATTGCAATTAAAGACACTGTGAGTAATAAAAGTATTTCACTTTCAAGATATGTGGACCATGGAGTAATGTCTGAATTGGTTCCAAGTCCAAGAAGCATCACAAGGCTGAACATGCTCAAGAGGCAATCTGAGGTTTACAGCCCTAAACAGAGACGTCCGAGCTCCAATCGCAGCATTGAAAACGCATCGGTCTCTATCCATGGGGGATCGGACCTCGTACCGAGTCCACGGACCATCTTCCACAGTCATTCACAAGATGGAGATCGCACGGATCCTAGTAAAGGACATGGCAAGAGTAACCAGGATGGAGTCAATATTTCAAACACCTTAACAAATCGATCGGTCCACACCCCAGGAAACCGAAGTGGTTCTGTTTCTTCATCCAGTTCGCCAACGCCGTCTGCTCATAGTAAGAAAAGTTTGAGACACAGCGCACAGTTTGGCCTATCTCGTCATTCTGCTGGGGGACATGTCAGCACGGAGGACGCCTTGCGAATTTCCGCAGCCAAGCCAGGGTCCTCCAAGTCGGCAACCAACTCAAAGAACGACTCGAGGCTAATGCAAAAGTCAAGGTCATGGGAAGAAATACATGATGGTGTCGAAATGGAATTCAACGGAGGTAATAATTGATGATAATGTTTACAGATGACTGTTTTATTCTGTGGATCCATGCATTATTTTTTCATCATTTCTTATTTAAAAATTAACCTCAATGAAGGTAACAAAAACAATTCTAGTCAACCCTTATAAATAAAACATTCACCAATTTGTTGGATTTAATTTCACTGTAAATTAATTTTATTGATGATAATGTTACAGATAATTTATGTTATGTTTTGAAAATCACTATAAAAATGTACCTACCTGAGGGTTGATCATTCAAAAGCCATATTTTATATTTTTCGATGGGAAATAGACAAAAATGCTTTCGAATGTTATCAGTCTCGGCCAACAAGTGTTTCCAGCACAGCCATAATTGGCCATTATACTGATATTATATACCGTGTTCCAGTTTTGAAGTATGCTACAAAATACCAAGGAACTTGGTTGTCTATTAGTTGTCTCCCCTTGAATGTTATAGCACATTGTTGCACAAAGTTGGTACCTTTGTTTATTTGCAGGTACAAAGTCCCCAACAAGCAACAAGGCAGACTTTGGAGATGAGGAAAATAGTGATGTATGTATAAATAATATATCAATTTAACCTAATCTTTTAAGCAAATAATGCTCAAGATTGTTTAATGATTGTGTAGATCTATGATATGTAATGCTCCTACTGGTCTCGACCAGTGGGGTTATCCTTTTGGTTAAGTCAGTAGAATATTGGACTCACAATCCAGGCAACCATGTGATTGGGAGAATGTAGCTGTGTGATATAAAATGCTACTGTGCCATGTATACTGATGACTTTGACTAAAGAGTGGATGTGCATCTTTATGTTTAAATTAAATTAAATTTTAATTTTAATTATGTTTTAATTTGGAGTTAGTGCAGCTTTCAAGTGTCTTTCACTTATATCACGGCTTGTCAGTTTAGAGAGGAAGCGTGCAACATCTGTAGTGCTGAATGTTGCAGTAAGCCTGCGAGCACCGGCTGGTACTGACAGACCAAGGATGATAACTGCATTGCCACAGTACAGACAGTGCATCCTATCAATATCACGTCAGAAAGGTAACTCACATACATTGATGCCAGGATCCCGGGGCTCCAAAGTCCAATGTTCTAACCATTGCACTACCACCCACCCAAAATTAATTTGACATATGCTCTGTTCTGACAGGTGGGGTCTGAAGCAGTTAACCCAGACGAGTCTCCAGATGAGAGTATTATACCAAAGACTCCTGGGTGTGTATTTGATTCAGTATTAACTGCTGTCACTCAGACTCACTCCTCAACTGTTGGATAGGTTTTAACACCCTACATATATAGTTTAGAAGATATGATTGATTACGGCAGAGTTACCCTCCCTTATTTAATCTGCACCAGTCTAAGAGAAAGAATTATGTTGCGACTGTTCAATTAGCACTCTTCTGCTTTTTGGAAGACGTTCTGTATCTTCCATATATCGAGTGGAAGAGACTTCCGTTTTCGGAACAGAGCCAAATTGCACACTCGGAAGACTGGTGCTCTTGTTTCAGAAGTGTCTGCTTACTTCAGAAGAGTCAAATCACACCTCTGTGTTATTGCCTAAGTAATCAGTAAATCTCTGCCAGTAGCAGACTATGAAGATATCTCTGTATGCTACCTCTGTGAGCTGAGATCTCTTTGCACTGGTCTGACATGTTTGTTGCAGCTATCATAACTGCCAACAAAATCAAGACTGCGCCATCTCACAGTTATGTAACACTCATAGATGAGGTAGAAGCCTATGATTTCAGTTTACAGATATGGCTCAGATAGCTAGCACAGAGATGTTTTCATAGTCTGTTAAGAGCTTTTTGGGTGGGTCACACATACAATCACAGGTTGTTGACCAAGGGATGTTCCAATTATAAATTAAGGGAAAACGGTAAAATGGAAATATTTGCAGGGATGAGAATATTCTGTGGATCCAAACCTGGCCCCTGAATCCCAACTGTTTCAGCTAAAAACACAATTTCCCTTTCTCATCCCTGTATTTGGTTGATCCCAATTTTTCATTTTTATTTTCAGTCAGAAACGGATGATCTATACGCCACTCAATGTTCCAGTGTTGAAGGAGAGGAAAAGTACTAACATGAAAACTGGGACTCATCAGACAATGATCACCTCCACACCAAAACCACAGGCCAACAAGAAGAAAACAGCTGTGTAAGCTTGTCTTTAATGCCTTGACTTAATTGACCTCTATTGGTTTACCTATTGGGGCGGTTGGTAACGCAATTGTAGAACATTGGACTTCAGCGTCAATGTTCATCAGTTACCTTTCTGACGCGATCATGGAAGGATGCACTGTCTGTACCACGGCAATGCTGTACCATGGCAATGCAGTTATTATCCTTGGTCCGTTCGTACCAGCAGGTGCTCACATGTTTACTGCAGCATTCAGCGCTATGGATGTTGCAGGTTTCCTCCTGCCTTAAACTGACTAGCCGTGATATAAGTGAAAGAATCTTGAAACCGGCTCTAAACCCCAACTTTAAAAAAGAAAATAATTTAATTTCATATTGATAAAGTTGGGAGATAAACACATAGTTTGTACCATCACATTCTATTTCAGAGCTGCAAAAACAAAAGCAAAACCCAAGAAGACTGCTGGGAGTTTCTCAACAAGCATTGTTAGAGGACTGTTTTCTCATTTCTTACCCGGAAAAATGTCCAAGGATGCTATACAGGAAGTGGAAAAGGCGTACGTACAGACTGGATAGACATGATACCTGTGAAGAGTATTAAAGGCATACAATCGCAGTTTGTTGACATATTTCATGGTCAAATGTATTTTACCTGAAAGTACATTATTTGATTTGTCTACACATGTATGTTGGGCAAGCTACATTTTCCACATGCCCTATTAGTTTTCAATATTTTTTCATTGTTTTATATTTTTGTTATCGCGATAAAATTTTACGGGTTTTCTATTATTCAGATCTAACCAGTTCTGGGAAAATGCAGCAAACGACCTGGAATCATTTGCCAGTCATGCTCACCGGAAAATTATTGACGAATCGGACGTGGAACTACTGATGAAAAGGTACACTGATTTCATTGTGGCATTGTGGTATTTTGAAGCAGACCAGTTAGTGGTTGGAAGTCGTGGCTGTGTGATTTGTCCTGGCTTAGAAGTTGAACACACTATTTTAAGTATTTCAATAAAATACATATAAATCTATCAATTCAATAAAGTATATTGTTTGCTTTTATAAATATTGTTTAAATGTTGGATATGTAATAATCTAACAAACTATTTCGGTGGGAAATATAGGTCAATGAAATAGTTGGTGAGATGGTATTTAGTTAGTTGTTACTCAGTGCCGCATTAATAAGTCTTGTGCAAACTTTGACTTTTGCTGAAGCGTTAATAGTGAAATAATCTTGAAAGTGGGTCGAAACCTCAGGTGGAGGATGGTAGCCAAAGGCCCCAGGTTCAAATCCCATCTCGGGAGCCCGGCATCAATGTTCTGATGCAATCATGAGAAGATGTGTTGTCTGTACCATGGCAATGCAGTTATCATCCTTGGTCTGTTAGTACCAGCTAGGGCTCACAGGTTTACTGCAGCATTCAATGCTACAGATGTTTCAGGTATCCTCCTTTCCTAAACTGACAAGCTGTGATGTAAGTGAAAGAATCTTAAAGCGGCTCTAAACACTATTCCCCCCCCCCAAAAAAAATAATTAATTAAATAATGTAATGTGTATGAATGTAAATACAATATTTCAAACTAAGTGGATGGTTTTTTTCTGGTATTACAGACAGAAGTTTGTTACTGCTAAAGGATCTCTTTATGTACTGGTGGAGAAGTATCTTCCTCTGGAGCTGAGACAGGAACTTATCCCCATATGTCGGTCTGGAAACAAAGTGGAACTTAAGTAGAGAAGAGATGGAGAAGTATCTTCCTCTCAAGAGGTGGAGACGTATCTTGCTGTCAAACTAAGACAGGAACGTATCTTAATATGTCAGTCTAGAAACAAAGAGGAACAAATAAAGAAATGGAGAAGTTTCTTCCTCTGGTGCTCAGACAGGAACTTCTCTCAGTCTTGGAAACATAATGTAACTCAAGTAGAGAAGTAATGGAGAAGAAGTGGAGAAGTTTCTTCCTCTGGTGCTCAGACAGGAACCTATTCCTAATATGTTGGTCTGGAAACAAAGTGGAACTTAAGTAGACAAGAAGTAGGGAAATATCTTCCTTTGGAGGAACTTCTCCCAACATGTCATGTCTGGAAATTAGTGGTGTTTATGATTGTTTCCAGTGATACTGCAACTACATTGGTACAACCTTAGTGGAACAAGTGAACACTATTCAGATACTCACAGCTAGCATGGCAAGGATTGTCAAATGTACATAGCATGTATACTACATGTATATTGTGTTAATACTGAAAATGAAGGATGAAGTGCAGTAATGTCATAATATCAGTTCTGTTTATATACATTACTACAAGTATCTGGTGGTAGCGCAGTGGTAGGATGTTGGACTTCAGAGCCAAAGGTTCCAGGTTCAAATCCCGCCCCTGGAGCCCGGCGTCAATGTTCGCGAAAGTTACCTTTCTGACGCGATATTTATAGGATGCGCTGTCTGCAGAGTGGCAATGCAGTTATCATCCTTGGTCTTGTCAGTAACAGCCAGTGCTCGCAGGTTTACTGCAACATGTTGCGGGTTTCCTCCTGCCCTAAACTGACAAGCCGTGATATAAGTGAAAGAATCTTGAAAGCGGCTCTAAACCC
>JAUTBT010074098.1:0-13435 GCA_032361225.1 Lepetodrilus schrolli
CTGCTGCTGCTGCTGCTGCTGCTGCTGCTGCTGCTGCTGCTGCTGCTGCTGCTGCTGCTGCTGCTGCTGCTGCTGCTGATGCTGCTGCTGCTGCTGCTGCTGCTGCTGCTGCTGCTGCTGCTGCTGCTGCTGCTGCAAATATGAGAATTCCTCTTGAATAAATATAATTTAATGGATTAATTGATACTTACTTTAGAATTCAATTTGGAAATTAGTTTTGTGAGTTCATTTTCTTACCAATAAAATTTTGTTTTGTTGCTTGTCTTAGTAATAAGTTCCATTGATTTTCAATAGATTCGTGTTGTATTTGCAGGAATCAAACTATCTACATCGAATCAGTTCTTCCGGTGTGAAGACCTCGGGGTATTCACAATGAACGTGTTGATACTGTTTGCGGGCGCCATTCTGGCCTTTTTGCTGGAGTTCAGTGAATTCCTGCTGGTGTCCAGAACGTCCTGTCTCACGCTGTCATTGGCTGGCGTCGTGAAGGTCAGTATTCCATCGTGTTCGCGAAAGTTACCTTTCTGACGTGATATTGATAATATGCGCTGACTGTACCATGATAACTGCTATCATCCTTGATCTGTCAGTACCAGCCGGTGTACACAGGTGTACTGCAACATTCAGCATTACAGATGTTGCAGGTTTTCTCCTGCCCTAAAACTGACATGTAGTGATATAAGTGAAAGAATCTTGAAAGAGGCTCTAAACTGCCAATTTGAAAAACAAAAAGGTACACCACCATATGTTGGGGTTCCTTTCAGAGAAAGATCCAGGCATGGCACTCTTTTGTCGGTCCGTGGAAATCTGCTGATTAACCCCAGGCTTGTTTTCCATTGAAATCACAATTGTCTATTGCCATGGATAGGATTGTATATCTGGGTACCATACCACTGACTGATCATCATATGTTAGATTTACACGTGAAAGAATGATTTTATTTCTGGGTTCTGTTTCACTAGATGATCGTATACATGACTGGGTCCTGTTCCACAGAACGATCACAGAGCTACAAGAGGTGTAATATGCTATACATAGTAGCACTGTGCATAGGTTATTACACAATTGTAGAACAGTGGACTTCAGAACCAAATGCCCCGGGTCTTAGGTTTGAGTTCTATGCTAATTGTCTGTCGTCGGGTGGGTGGTAGCGTAGTGGTAGAACAGTTGGACTTAGAGCCAAAGGTTCCAGGTTCAAATCCCGCCCCGGGGGCCCGGCATCAATGGTTGCGAAAGTTATCTATTGATATTGATAGGATGCCATGTCTGTAGAGTGGCAATGCAGTTATCATCCTTGGTCTTGTCAGTTCCAGCCGGTGCTCGCAGGTTTACTGCAACATTCAGCGCTACGGATGTTGCGGGTTTCCTCCTGCCCTAAGCCGTGATATAAGTGAAAGAATATTGAACGCGGCTCTAAACCCCAATTAAAAAAACCCAGAAGACATACTTGTAGGACCTATATATACGGGTTTCTTGCATCTACTCTGGCAGTACGAATACAAAGTAGGTAGGCCTGCGTTTGATGACCGTTGGAACTTTGGATTATAAGGCTTACATCTAAATAACATCCTCTAAAATCCAGACCTAGTGTCTCCTTAAACACTCGCTACTGGAAGTAGCGTATGAAACAGCAGTACCTTGATCTTGGTATTCGGGATGCATTCAAAAGGGCAACCCGTCTACCTGCTCTTCTAGCTCGACTATAAGGTCAATCCGCTCTCATGATGTATATTCCCAGCAAACACATAACGTTATACAACGTTATAATTAATATTATACAACGCTATTACAACGTTGTGTGAATGTTATGTGATATCAGTAACATTCACACAACGTAGTAATAACGTTGTATACTGGGACGTTATTTATTTGCTGGGTTATTATCTTGTTAGCCTAAATGTCCTGTTATGTGTATGCCCTGTCATCATGAGAATAAATATACTAGTAGTTTAAATGACTAAATAAGGTATAGCATTAATTACGTTGTTATTAGGCGCCTAATTACGGGATATGAATCATTATTGTTTAACGTTATAATAGTTCAGGACAAAACTATACTTTAATACACTATATTTAGGGGTAGACCGTACTCTATTCCTGTTCTAACACTGCACACATTTGATGAAAAAAAGAAACATATTGAAAATTCACCAACCGTCCGTTTACGAATACACAATCTGGGCCCATTAACTGGCTGTGACATCATGCCACAGTGACGTCGTATTGTATGTACGTCACCAGCAAGTCGGTGTTTATAGTCATTACTAACGAGGGAGGTTGACAGTAAGGGCATATGACAGCATTGGCATTTTGCCAACTACATTTATATTGTAATAAAGTATTGTCGGCGCCTTTAATCTCACACCGTACTATGTTACAGTAGAGCAGTGACAATGATTAATTCGCCATGAAGTATCAACCGAAAGACATGAATGTGTGTAAATATTGCTTTTTGTACATTAACGTGTTATATATCAAATGCGGCGCTGCGTAATGGTAACAATGTTTCCTTGAGAACATTTGCTTGAAATGCTATCACAAACAACAGTGAGTTTTGATAATGGAAAACCTTACAACATGACGTGAGCTTTGACCCATCGACAGGTGTTCGTACCTGTCCCACCTCGTAGCGCGCGGTAGGTGTAACGACTAACATACGTAATGCGCCGCGGTATTAATCGGTAGCCGGTTCACAGTCTGGGTGGTTTGACTGGTGGCAGGACATTATGGATTGTATCAATAGTAGAAGGAATCCAGTTTAATGTACGCTGACGTGAACACTCTCAGAGCGTATAGAGTATACATGTAGTCCTGGGCAAGATGGTCGGTTTATTAGATCTGTACTGACGTGCATGCGTGCGTATATCAATGACACATTAATGAATTTGAATACCTGCCATTCTCTTGGCAACACTTTATCTGTAATTGTCCAAAGATGTACCTGCATTCTAAAGACAGCACAAGATTCCTCAAGCAGAGTTCCAATATTTAATAGAAATCATACCCACAAAATTTCTACCGGCCCTTGATTTATTTTATTGAGTATTTAATAGAATATAAAATAGGGCCTACTATACAGCATGGTTAATATTGGAAACGGCCCCATTGCCCACTAAGTTCAATACTACTCGACAAGTACAATATACATATCATAACGTATGTAAATATCTACATATTAACACCAGCTCTAATAACCGGAATGCATGTGTGTATGGATGATAATCCTATTGACATGACATCAATTGATGTCCTACCATAGCAATATGCACTGTAATAGCGAGAGAGTATGGTGCCGCCATTACGAATTTGGCCATTGTTTACTTGTTGACGATGTCTTGTGGCTAGGGAAGATAGCGCAGTGAACATACAGACGTCACGGACACCACACTCAGTAGAATGCCATAAAGTACGTTAACATTTACATTTCAATCAGATAATTCTTGAGATTACTTTCAACTAAGATCAAAATACAGTTCCCCAACCTGTGAATATTGGCCTATTCCCATTAACTGTTCAAATACACTACGGAATCTGATGTGTAGCTTACAGCTGTGAACTGTCTATACAAATGAAAACAAACAAACGACGCACACGCACACGCGCGTGCACATACACATACACAAACACACATACACAAACATACACAAACACACACACACAAACACATACACAAAAACAAACACACATACACAAACACAAACACATACACAAAAAATAAACACACATACACATATACACAAACACACATACAAACACATATACACATACGACAAATACACACATACATGTACATTTACATATACACAGGTCACATGACATATGCAGTATAGATACAGCAAGTATATTAAAAGTCAAGGACTGTCATTCGTTGAGCATATTCAAGTCTGTGTACCTCGTACTACCCACTTTGTCGGTCAATGCTGTCAACAGCGTACTTGTACACGAGAACACGTACTAGACATAACGGGTGTATGAGACGTACACCCTGGGTAGCTGCAATTACCTGTTTATGGGTATTCATGAAGTGGTCATAAATGCATCAAGGCGACCACAGCTTGAAAGCGATCGACAGGGTTAACGTCTAGAGATGGAGGCACAGCCACTACAACGTCGACGGGCCGACCCCAACGTTGTCAAGGTCAGTGCATAACCATTATCCGTGCTTCTATTTCGTGATTTCGTGAACATGCAATTAAGTCATAATTATAATTGACATGATTTGAATCTTAAGAAAATATCCCTTAAATGTGACGCAGTTTAGTGCGTACGTGCACTGAGCATGAGGATATGGAATGGACGCACACATTGACGTCACGTTTAGTATAGTGTGGATGCACAATACTCTGAATAGTTATAATTTTGATATCATATTTTACTGTATATTACTGTATATTAATGTATCTTTAACACTATATTGTTATTATTATTCAGATTTACATGATCTGTAACGTATTTGTATATTGAAGGTATAATCCATTATCATGGAGGTACTTTACACACAATGGCCGTACACTACACACTATACTGTCTACTTTTAAAAATACTCAATACTCAATAAATACCGTTAAGTTGCATTTCTATGAGGACACTTTTATACCGCATAATTGACGCCACGTGTTGAGACGCAGTTTAGTTACGTTAAAACATTACGTTGGGTTTAATCGGTACATTTCCATATCGAAGCATATATCACGAAGAAAACTTGACTTGTGTATAGGAAATCTAAACTGCTGTGTTCTCTGATAACTGCTCCCTCGTATATTCAGCTTCGTTCCGGTTAATGACATCTAAATCACACGGAGAGATCTGGCTTGGTTCCAATCCGATATCCCCCGACACAATTACCCTACCTGGGCGACCTTGTGTAGCGTAGCGCTTTGATTTATGAATTCCAACAGGTAATGATGTAACACTTCTTTATATGAATTTTGTTCTAGGTAATCAGAGGTACCAAAGCTATACCTCATTAGCGGGACTTGTTGAGGTTAATGGAAATTGTGATGTAGAGCTTTCTGTAAGACGGGCGTATAATTACACCTCTTCAAATGATGTACTGAATGGGCTAACAGCCGAAACACACAAACACAAATACACATACACACACACACACACACACACACACACACACACACACACACACACAAACACACAAACACAAATACACATACACACACACACAAACACAAATACACATACACACACACAAACACACGTACACACACAAACACAAATACACATACACACACAAACAAACACACACATACAAACACACACACATAACACAAACACAAACACACACATATACACACATATACACACATACACACGCAGATACACACACAGATACACAGATACACAGAAAGTAACATACATATTTACATACTTATTTTTATTGTTCTAGAGCTTGGTAGTTCTTCACTTCATCTATCAGTTGTCAACAGTTCCATGTTTAAAGCGAATAAATAATTATATTTCAAAGCATAAACTGTTGGATATATGTGTCAAGGTAACGTTGAATGAATAAGGTGTTTGATCAAGGCGACTAGGCTACGAGCCTAGCTAAGCTGATTAACGGCGATAATCTATGAATCTAGCAAATCCCTCTCCCAGAGTGCTAATCGTCAGAATTCCATTTATAACCTGTCGAACATCAATACCTAGATTTAGCCCATGTACATTATGATACGGTTGTTGTCCTTCAGATCCGACCAACGCCACATGACCTACCCAGAGCGAGCAGACCCTTTATATAAGCAGACGACATTGTAAGAAGCAGAAGGAGGAGGAGGAGGAGAAGGAGGAGGAAGATCTCCTAAAATGGCGGAATCGGGGATCCTCAGTGAGTTGTCTGGGGGTCTCTGCGTTTGTAGCATCTGTAAACGTCCTCAAAGACGACCCAAGTCTCTCCCGTGTCTTCACTCATTCTGCAAGACTTGCCTCAACGACCACATCAACGGCGAGGTGGAGCGGAATGGAAAGAAGACGTTCCCGTGTCCGCGGTGCAGACAGGTGACGGAAGTGCCGAGGGATGGGAGGACCGGGAGATACGGAGACGCGTTCAGGGACGACTCCTTTGTGAACAAACTCTGCGAGGTTATGACGGCGTACGGCGCCGACAAGACCTGTGATATATGCGAGCGAAGGGAGGTAACCGTTCCTGCCATCAACTGGTGCATGGACTGCTACGAAGCAATATGCGACGTGTGCACGAAGGTCCATCTGCACGGCGTCGCTACGGCAGATCACGTCGTCATCTCGTCCGAAGAGATGCGCGCGTTGCCTCTGGAGAACGTCATGAAGCGGAAGCGGAACGTGCCGTGCGGGAAGCACATCGGCGAGGTGCTGAAGCTCTTCTGCGTGGACTGTCGTACTCCTCTCTGTGTCCAGTGTGTGGCCACCTCTCACAGGACGTGCAAGAACTGTGTGACGGTGGCAGATGCTATGACGGAGAGGGAGGACGAATTGGGAGGCCTGATGGCGCAGGCGGAGGCTCTACAGCTGACGTCGCAGAACGCTGCGGTACAGCCTCTCAGCGACGCCGGCGAAGTCCTTGAAGAGACCATCAAAGCATCAGAAGAACAGATCAAATCCTTGTCTGCCGACCTCATCAAAAGGATCGAGGCGAGTCGCGATAAGATTCTGGCGCGGCTCAAAGACGAGTCCGTGAAGTTGAGGAAGCAGGTGAACACTACAAAGACAGGACCAGCGCGAGATCATATGAACGTACTGAAATGTGCGAGTGAGAGGATGCAGGCTCTGCTCCGATACGGAAGCGACGTGGAGATCCTGCAGGTGTCGGAGACCATCAAGGATACGATACAGCAGATGGACAAAGAGTACGACACCACCGTGGAACCTCCAGAGGACGTCATGGTCAGGATTAACTTCACAGTGGCGGATTCCGTGAAATACTTTAACAGAGACTTCGAGGAACTGGGTGAGATTCAGATCGAAGACTGCAACTCTGACGAAGGCCTCTCCTCATGGGGAGTCACATACACGTCTAAGGGTGAAATAATAGTCGCCGACTGTAGAAACAAACGTGTGCAGAAGTTCACCAGCAATGGCGACCTCATCGATCAGATCCAGATCAGCGAGGAGCCGAGAGACGTGACGAGTTTCAGCGACAGAGAGGAGGTGGTGATAACGATCAACAAGAAGGTCATCTTCTTCGTCATCACAGCTGGGCAGATGTCGCTCAAGAAGCGAGTGAAGACGGACAAGCAGTACGACAGCATTGCTATTTCTCCGACAGAGGACTCGTTCCTCGTCAGCTGCCTAAGTGACGCCTCAGTCGATATCATCAGTATGTCAGGCGACGTTCTCAAATCCTTCAACGCCGACCCACACGGCAAGCCGATCTTTTCCGTGCCGCGTTACGTCACCTTCTCCAGGGAAGGCAACTACGTCGTCACGGACGTCTCCAGCAACACCGTCAAGTGCATCTCGCCCAGCGGCGAGCTCGTGTACACGTACACGCCAGATGGCGCCCACGTGCTCCGGAAACCCCAGGGTTTGTGCACGGACAAGATCGGCAACGTCTTCATCGCGGACTACGCCAACAGCCGGATCCAGCTGATCACCAGCGAGGGGTACTTCCAGAGGTTCGTGCTGGCCCGGGACAGCGGACTTCACCGACCGGTGGCCATCAACATGACGGCGTCCAACAAACTCATCGTCGTGCAGAGTGACGGCATCGTCAAGGTCTTCAGTTACGAATGACCCGGGCTCATGAAGCCACGTTACAAGGTATGTAGTTATAATACAAGCCTCGTTGTTTCTAGCCATGATCAAAACTTACCAAAATTATTGTTCGATGTGGGATGACAAGAACATTATAAAACCGCACCCTTTCATAAAGCTCTAGCATCCACAGCACTTTCGTATCTGTCTTTCTGGCATCTCCCCCAGGGAAGGGTATACGGCATCTCCCTCAGGGAAGGGTATACCTCCGAGCTTCGCTCGAGTAACTTAGTGAGTACAGCGGAATGAGATGTGATTGTGTCCTAGGCACATGGCCCATTTGTTTCTGGGTCATCACAACAAGAGGGCCGTCATCGTTTAGTGGATACGGTCCCGAGCTTCATGAACACTGAAAAGGCGACCAGAGTACTATTTCATGAAGTTATCGTACTCTCGTATTGACCAGCGACATTGATAGGTAAGATAGTGCTACATATGGTCTTTTAATGGATTCGAGTTTTATGAAAGGGTGCCCAGGAGTGTATAATAATCTAAAAGCTGACTCCTTCCTAACAAGCAGAAATTACTTCTGAATTTCTTCCCACACAAAAAAACCCACAAAAAACAACAACTCTCAATCATTTACATACGTCAATTTCAGGTCACGTGCTGGTGTCCCCGCTGTCTGGCCAATGCCGAGAAGAAGGAAGGGGAGGGAAGCCTGATGTAAGCCCCCGCAGTGCACCCTGGGTAATGGAGCTAGCATTAAGGGCCTGTTGTAGGAGCTTATCGACGCCTTTAGATTCAGAAATACTCTCTTTACCTCGATGCCAACGTAATTGGCCATCTTGAAATTATATGAATGTTGGCTGTAAAATAAACGACAAAAATACCCATACTATCCATTATATATAGTACACACGTTATATGTGTAGATCATTGTATTCGAAAAGAACTTCTACCAAACTATTTGGGTAAAGAGAGTATAATTAAGTATGTACAGAGTGATTACATTATAAACCTTTCAAGTTTCAAGATTGTATTGTCATGAACTTGTACATGATACAATGAGTAATAGAGTTTATATTTGTGAGGAGTTTGTACGTCAAAACATTGCTATGTAATTGTGCAAAGGCATATTTATAGTGATTGCATATAGATAATTACCTATAATTACAAGAATTATATTATTATATTTAGTTACTCAGATTGTCGTTACCTTGGGATACCATGACGATTTTCTCCGCTGAAACCCCGAAACAAGAAGTCAAACTGCCCCTGATTGGCGCAGTGTAACGGCGATTTTGATTGGTTACGGTATTCATTAATTAATGCGCAACTCTTGCATGAAAATATCTCAAGCTTGTACCTCATGAGTTTCACAACTGATCTTGTTACGGGAGATCAGCACAGAGATGGTAATGTTAAAGTTAGCCTAGGTCGTCATAGTAACGTCATTAGTTAATCAGAGAAGCATCTAGCTAAATGTATCACTATTCAGAGATAGGGCCACAACGCTGAATAGAATATATCACCATGTATAATGGGTTACGTATAGTCAGAGACGTTCATTTTTAGTTAAATGTGTGTAATACACTGGTAGAATTGTAATATAGGCCAATACCTACTGACTGGAGATTGTGACAATTCCAAATTCTCTATTTTATTATTATTTTTTAATAATAATTTCTTTATTTGTCATTGTTTTTAAACTGATACATGCTACACAATTAATAATGTTATAATGGTTTACTCCAAAATTAATACGGCAGCGATTCCATGCAAAACAACACAATACTTGAATAGTATCAATACCAATACGTGAACATTCCAAAATGAAAACGGCAAGGATTCCATTCCAAATAGCAATATATACTTGAATATGATCAATAGCATTACTTGAACAACATCGATGTCAATCCTTGAATAATATCAATACAAATACTTGAACATTACAAAATGAAAAGAGCAATGATTCCATTCAGCAAACAGCAATATATACTTGAATATGATTACTAGTATCAATATCAATACTTGAACAACATCAATCTCAATACTTGAACAACATCAATCTCGATACTTGAACAACATCAATATCAATACTTGAACAACATCAATATCAATTCTTGACTAATATCAATACGTGCAAATCAAAGTTACCCGACTGGCGTGTCGACATTCTTTTATGACAGAAAGAGCGATAACCTTTTGACCCTGAAGAATATATGATATGCATGACCTCAGCTCTAATTGGAGCGGTCACGTGTTGATGACATTACTTCCGGTCACATTGGTAGGAATTCTGGCACCTTTGCTTGTTCCTTCCCGTCTGTATTAGTTTCACATCATTATTAATCTTAATTCAGTTTATGCATTTCCTCACGCGGCATTTAATAGACAATATACCTATAGCACCCATCACAATAATCATTGTCAAAGGCGTTGGGCAAATTTATTTTTAAATTTAAAAAGAAATTGGTTTGGAGAAGAAATCCTAAACAATATCGAAAAAGATTTCCACTAACGCATTTGGCAATGATTACTATCACAATAGAGAGAACTGTTTTAGCAATTGGCTACTTCATGTTGTTTATATTTATGTTTATGTTTAGTTATCAGACTGTTTAGAGTTTTAAGTAGCTATCTGTTGTTATTTGTGTAACACCACAGTTCGTACAATTGGTAACCAGTTAACTCCTTGTATTTCATTCAAGGTCATGTTCACACAACTCTATTCATTGATTAATGCTTACCTCTATAGTATGTTTTATTTACACAAATACCACATTGCTTATAGGACACTAACAATTTAGGTCGTCTAACAAATATAATGTATCACTATTAAATATAAGTTTATAATCATGTCCAGTGAAATCTGCCTGTTAAAAAATATATCTCATATTGACATCCTATCTAATAATAATAATCAGATCTCGTTTCGTTCCTTAAACATTTTGAAATTATATTGCGAAACTCTGAACAGCGAGTGTCCAAATATCCGAGCGTCAGTTTCTAATCTGATTTTCATGAGATTGATTCAAATCTAAATTTATAGTTGTTTTTTTTCATCACACTGGAAATAGCTGTCGATAGCGGAATGTTACTAATATATTACAAACAATATGATCTGAGCGGATCCAGGTTCAAATCCCGCTCCAGGGGCCCGGCATCAATGTTCGCGAAAGTTACCTATCTGGCGCGATATTGATAGGATGCGATGTCTGTAGAGTGGCAATGCAGTTATCATCCTTGGTCGTGTCAGTACCAGCCGATGCTCACAGGTTTACTTCAACATTCAGCGCTACGGATGTTGCGGGTTTCCCCCTGCCCTAAACTGACAAGTTGTGATATAATTGAAAGAATCTTGAAAGCGACTTAAAACCCCAATCCAAAAAGAAATATCAAAAAAAACATCTGAGCGGCTCCATGTAAACCATGCCGGGTTTCTAAATAGTTGAATAACACAGGCACACAAAAAAATTTTTATCCGAAATATGCGACGATTCTAGCGATTTGATTGGTTGAGAGATGTCCTGGAAAAACTTGCACATCCCGGTTTGGCCGTAGTTAAAAGTTGTGACCTCATAATCACTGTGACGTCATGGCGGCCGCATTCGACTCAAACGTAAGAGAAATATTCTGTCTAGAAATTCGCAAGTTCGGTTTCTTAAAATTATGTGGATCCATTAAGATTTTGGATACATTCGTTACCAGCGTGATTTCCGTAGCATGCGGGTATTTAGAAGCCGAAATTTGTCGGGTATGCGAGCAATTTCGGCTTGAAAAAACACCCGTACTACCCGGAAATCACGCTGTTAACTAATTGTACCAATGTGCGTAGCATACGACACCAGTCGCTGAGTTTACATCTCAAGGATACCCATAATAAGCAAGCCGTCGCGAACTTACTGAAATACAGTATAAAACATTGATATACTCTCAGGAAGTTCTAAAAAGAATTTGTAACAGTATCAATACAGACACGTGTGCGTGTCAATTGTTCATATGCATTCAAACAAAAAGTTCAGAACCCGAAGCATATTTTATAACACTTCTTCTAATCGTGCGTACTTTGTAAAGCCCCGTAAAATATCTGTTTTCCGACTTGCTTTTACTACAAAATAGCCATCGGATTTCCGTTTCTACTTCAATAGAAATTAATACAAAATATTAAAGGGTAATCCATATTAATGAATACTCAACCAAAGTATCAGTATGCAGTATTAATACGTTGTTTCTTCATGTATATGTCCACACAAGTTATAACATCAATGTGTTATATGTATATATTTTATTAAATTTGTTATGTAATATATATTTTTATATTTTGGTAAATGTGTTATATGTATATATTTTAGTATATTTATTTGTGTTGTCTGTGTACATAAAGAAGGCATACAACAGACACACAAACACAGTGTATATATTGGGTGTACCGTAGTGATATATTATCAGTTTTTATATGCCTCATATATATATATATATATATATATATATATATATATATATATATTATTTATATTTCTGTATATTTATATAAATAAATATCGTCATTATATATAATATACTTATCGTCGTATATTTGACGCTTGTCGCCCGTCAATATTAACCGATGTCTGTAAAAATAAACTTGCCCCAATTCATATTCAATAAATGCTTTGTCATGTATCCTAAATGTATACCTGGCATCTGTACTCTACAGAACTAATAATCGTGATAAAGTGTCCACATTATAATTGGCAAACACGCATGTGGCTACATGTTTGTTCCCGGGGGTCACATGGTAGAATAAAAGTCAATACCAAGATTTCTCAAATGACGGATAGAAATTAAATCAACTTAGTGCATTGGTAGCTCGCGAAAGTTACCTTTCTGACGCGATATTGATAGGATGCGCGGTCTGTAGAGTGGCAATGAAGTTATCATCCTTTGTCTTGTCAGTACCAGCTGATGCTCGCAGGTTTACTACAACATTCAGCGCTACGGATGTTGCGGGTTTCCTCCTGCTCTAAACTGACAAGATAGTTTGTTTATATTTAATGGTACACGCAGGACCGTTTATTAAACGGAAGAAAATCAACAACGAACTGAATGTTACTGAGAATTGACATTTTTATCCACTTAAAGGCACTCGTTACAAACAAACATACATTTTGAGGATCTTGTCAATATATTGTACATCAGAGGCATGTTCCACTGAACGGTCGTAGCGTATTAGCTGCGATCCGTCTATAGGGAGTTACGATTCTCGTAGTGCTACTATCATTTTGTGGAACAAGGCCCCCGACTGTTGTAAGCGAGATCAATATTTGGAGCCTAACTTACAAAGCGATTATAGCCTTACAATCAATGCAAGTCATGTCCAATACGTTAGAGAACGCGCATAAAGCAGGCAGGTTCCTTTTGGTACAAATGAAGGTAAAGTACACATTGTATATTAATCTACCACCAAAATATGGCGGAATTCGTGTTCCAAAAATAAACGCTATTATAACTGCACAGAAGATAATCTGGGTTAAAACACTTCTAAATTCTAGAACAAAATGGACAAATGTGTTTTATAACACAATTGATTACACACGGTTCTGCCTATCCGATCCTGAAGTTGTATTAACAAATTTCAGGACAAGATTTTCAAATAGATTTTGGAAGGATGTTTTAGAATCCTGGCCCCCGTTTCACAACGGCCTCCCAACTATTTAGGAGCTCCTAAACCAGTCCTAAGTGTTGTCACCTCGTAACAAGTGTTTCA
>JAUTBT010074109.1:0-13435 GCA_032361225.1 Lepetodrilus schrolli
GGTTTCCTCCTGCCCTAAACTGACAAGTCGTGATATAAGTGAAAGAATCTTGAAAGCAACTCTAAACCCCAATTCAAAACAAACAAAAAAATACTACGACAAACAAAGTTATTTTTCAAAAACAAGGTTCTACTGGTCGTACCAGGATATGAGAATTGGCTGGGCTTTGGTGTTAATGGTGTTAATTTGTCTGGTGTTACCGGTAATTTAACACCTAGTCTGAGTTTCTTTTGAAGTTGCAGACAGGGATGCAACATTTGTAACACATACTATACTACCGTCAGAATTTAAGGGAACGATGATATTGACATATTTATAGTACTTTCAAATATGAACACATAAAGTAATTGTAATGAAATTTACACTACATGCGAGAAAATGCATGGGCAATACTAATCTGGCACTTACTTATCAGTCGCCTCTCTTTGAACGAAAACAAACGTAATATAATTATGTGTTCCCTTATTTTTTGACGATAGTATAGATAACCTCGTACAATGTGCACTGCTTCACAATGAGTGCAAATAGATCACATTCTTTTTGTGGGTATAGAGATGCTAGTCTGTTCTATTGGTCAACATTGAAACAAATTGTTTTGTCTTATATGTTTATGTAATTAATTTCACCTCAGTTAACTATTGGGGACAAAAATTATTGATGAAATAAATAATGGATAGATTGACATAAAATTAATTTATATTTTGATAATATTAAATTGACTAATTACTATAGGTTTCATTAGGTGTGCACTGGGTTAGGTGATCGGTAGAGATCGGTAGTGACATCGTAATATTGTATTCAATGACAATAATAATTATGAATTATTATAGGAGTGATTGTAATAAACAAAATCTACGAGAGCCAGGAAATTAATAATTTGTATGGACATATCCTGATAGCACAGAATTTGGACCCTTGTGATTTTGATTGTTAATTTTTATTTATTTTTCATTGAGATGTGTTGCAATGATTGTGTTTTTATGTTGAAATGTACTTTAGCAACACCCACTTGGTGATTTATACCTCTGTCAGCAGAGTCTTTATCTGTTTACTGGTAACTGGTATATGTTTCTCAAGTACTACCGGCCAGCATGATCAGCACAACAGCAAAAATGTTGATACGTTCATGATGCTGACATGTTAAGGTGTCCATCATTTTTTTTTTTAAATTTTCGTTTTAAAATTTCTATTAATATTTTTATTTTTTATTTAAACATTTTTTTAAATAATTTCTTAATTATTTTTATTAATTGTGTATAATTTAATGTGTCATTTCCAAATATTTCCAGATTCCGGAAGTTCCGTCCTGACATCCAATGAGGACCCGGAATCAGATAACGATGTGTTCAGTGATAGAGACTCCGATCTTGACGATGACCTCTCAGACGAGGAGGGAACCCTCAGTCAGTTGTCTGCCCTTGAGGACTCTCTAGCCGGCAGCGGCAAGAAAAAGGATAAGCAGTATTTCTGGCAGTACAATGTGCAATCCAAGGGTCCCAAAGGGACGAGGTTAAGACTCGAACTTGACAGTTCCGACCCGTATCACTTGAAAAACTTTGAGGACCCTGTCTTTGACCCCAACAACACACAGGTGGCCGGAATCCGGCATGGTGGAAAAGCACGGAAAGGGGACGGAAATGATGTGAGACCCAATCCCAAACGTCTGTGTCAGATCGGGATGCAGATCAAGAGATTGAATCGGAAAATAAATGAGGTGACGTCAATGGGCGAGGCTACGGCTTCGGCGAGAAACCAGTCTCGGAAAGAGAAGAACAAGTTGGCATCAAGGTCAGTTTAAATCATCAATCACTGTGACATAAGGCAATAATTCCAAAAATATTAAAAAATATAACATAAATCATAAATGCCACAATTATTATTTTGTAAGGATTTTCCTAACAGAGAACAACAGACTTTCTTAATGATAATCTTCACAATGTATGTGCTTTTGTTATATTAATATTTTACAGTTACAAAAAAATATAATCAACAAATTATTACCAGCTGTGTTCCTTTAAAATGATGTATTTTTTCCTCAACATTTCAGAGCATGTAGATTGAAGAAGAAGGCTCAACACGAAGCTAACAAAGTGAAGCTGTATGGATTGGAGAGGGAACATGGTAAGTAGAGAATCTCGACCAAATGTTTAGCATATGTTGGTATCGTAACCATGGTAACTGATACTTATAGCGATAGAAACTGATTTCTTTTAATTATTGGTATAAAATGCTTTTTATTTTAAAATCTGGGTTATTTAAAAAATTGGACAGACAGTCATCTTGAAAACTAATATTCTGGCAATATCAAGATAATATTTGAACTATGTTTTGTCATTTATCACTCAATTCCACAGCCAAAAAATATATTATGTCTTTTTTTACTCATTGATTCAGCACAAAGTAAATAATGACATCACACTTGTTGTCTTGCAGATCAAAGTAAATAATGACATCACACTTGTTGTCTTGCAGCACAAAGTAAATAATGACATCACACTAGTTGTCTTATAGCACAAAGTAAATAATGACATCACACTTGTTGTCTTACAGCACAAAGTAAATAATGACATCACACTTGTTGTCTTGCAGGCCAACTTATGGATGTGATGACATACATTCGAGCTGAGCTGAAAAAGCACTTGTTGGAACAGGGGGAGACAACTCCCAAAATATCTCTGGTCGATAAACTCGAGGAGCTGATAAAGACTCATCTCAGTAAGTTGATATATTAATTTTGTATCTGTTTTTGTTTTTGTCAGTTGAGCAATTTATACACTTGCCCATTTAAAACATTTTTTAATTGTTTTAAAATTCTTTCTTAAAACAATTTAGAGATACAAATTCACAACTTGAATTGATTCATCAGCTATGATTACATTTTGGATTATGTCAGTTGGATTTATTGTCAATCTTTAAACATTGGTCTTACAAGGTTACCTCAAATAATTATTATATCATTTTTTTATGGGAAGTACTAGATTAGGTATCATATCATATGGACATTATTGTATTATATATATGGATAATAGTGTGAGCAACATCTTAGCATATGGACAATATTGAATACCATATTTGGACAATAGTGATTAGCATATACCTGAAAATCTGATTATGTACCATATATGGACACTATTGGATGAAGTACAATGCCATGTACTATATTGGATTTTAAATTACAAATTATGGATAATATTGAATTAAGTGATTAATCTAATCAGATCTCCCAAGATGGTAGCATCATAGAACAAGATATTCAGAGAAACAAAGATAGTATCCTCATCACAGCTAATTCTAAATATATTCTGGAGAAGTTCAAGTTTTTCATAATGCCATAGTGACGTAGCCGTATATCTACATGTACCATCATACAATGACGAACATGGAACTTACAGCATCTGCCGCTGCCTTTTTCATGACACTTTGAAGCAATATAGTCCATATGCCTGTGTAACAAAAATCAATAAATTAGGTTCTTCTGAATTAGTTTTGTGACAATAAAAAATTAGAATGGATCTCTCATCAAGGTCGTGGCATTTATACTCATATATCAGCTACGCAGTAGACTCGGTAGACTTGGATTGCCAGATTTAGGAACCGTAGGTGTATTGCAGTCACGTTTCGTGATAAATTTAGACGACATAATATTATATTTCCTTGAGTGTGTTTATTTCCGTGAGTTTAAGCAAATTAGGGTTTAATCTGTGTGTGGAATTAATATTTCCTAGTGCTCAAGTATATTTCGATTGATACAAGTTTCATTCATAGCTTTATATTGTGACTGCATTCTTCCAATGTAAGATTGTGATCTATGACATCATTACATTTCTAGACAGTAAACAAATGGATTTTTCTCAAATGCCAAAAAAAAATATCGAAAAACTTTTCATTCATGCGCAATGATTCACAATGATGTTTAGAAATGGATATGGATTTAACTTATTTACTTATTAACTCAACTACTTTGCTGTTCAGTTCATGAATTATATTTGTCAAATTTTGTATAAACATTTATATTCAAAATCAATAAATTTCACATAATTTGTTTTGCAGAAGAGATGATAGCGGGACATACAACAGACTTTGTCAATAAAGTAGTCGCTGCCTACGAGAAAGGGGACCCGGCAGGTGGCCTTGACCTCAGGAAATGAATATCATTGGCTGAACCTTGTGACAGGAATTGATTTCCACCAATGAGATTGAACTGTTTTTGTGCCAGTATATGAATAATGAAGATATCTGACTGTGATCTTGAGAACTATATTGTGCTACAGATTGTTACCCGAATGTTATGTGAACATTACCTGAGAGTTACCTGAACATTATTTGAACGTTACTTGAATGTTACCTGAATGTTACCTTTGTATTTGTATATTGACAAATGAATCATTAGATATTGCATTTATGGAATTGTTGCGTCTCCTCAATGTTTGTAGACATATTGAATACACTGGATTTTCTGTCCTTAGTATTTTTCATCAGTGAATCTCTTATCAGAATTAATTGGTTGAGTGGGTTAAAGGTCACTTATTGTTAAAGGACAATGTCTTGTGATTTGTTTTTATAGTATTTAAAATAAAAATGGGATAATGGTTTATCCATGAATCATATTTTGTTCATCGTCAAGGTCTTTTTAATTTGATAATCATTTTACAAGATTATGATAATCATATTTAGTTATCACTGTCCAACACATCTATGATCCATCATACTTTGGAGCAGATCGGTTAAAAATATATATATATAATGTGAGCAGGATTTATACTTCTACTTAAGTGTGTGGGTTAATTTTCGATTTCCCATTGTTACAACTTCATTAATTAGAGACGTTGGTGTCAAATTCATAATTATGCATGTGTGCATTATAATCTGTTGCTATAGATCTGAAAGTTGGTAACCATTATATCAAATTTTAAGTAAAAAGTCATGATTTATAGTGATTAAATTCATGAATCTCACATTTGGATGTATCATATTACTAATAAAGTCTCATAGTTAACATGGATACAGATTTGTGGTCAAAATTTAGGGTCAATAAATTGGAGAGTCGGGGGGAGGGAAGCGACCGTTTAATTTTCTCTTTGAAAAATACAATTTGCTCTTTTTAAAGTATAATCCTGGCAGTTTTATGTAATTATGATTTCATTGCTGTATTTAGTACTTTGTTTTAATCGGCTGTTGAATGTGTTATATATACTTGTTGACATTTCCCAATCACAGAGAGACGGATCTGGTGTTTATAAAGAATGACAACATTCTGATAGCATGGACGATTCCTGAAGGAGCTTATTTATTCAAAGTCAACGGTCCACAGGCCCACTAGACTATTCCTAGATATTTGCAAAGTAATGTTGCGTTGTGATGTAACATTGGATTCTCTCCTTCATATGTCTCATAATTATTGATAATTAGTTCATTGTTGACCTGTACGAAACAGCGCAACTCTACCCTCACCTCCAACCATAGCAATGGTTTACCGTAATAATTTGAACACCTAAATTAATCACCGAAAATACAACACTTCGACCCTAAAAATAAGAACATGACCAATCTTTTTCAAATCATTATTTTCTAATTATTCAAATACTATAAAAAAAAATATAATTTTTAAATTTTTTATTTGTTAAATCCTTAATTATTTACCATTTCATTTACAAGCATATTTTGTACTTTAATTTGGATATCCATAATTATTCAATAATTTTCAATTTTCATATTTTTCGAATTATTCGAACAGCTACAAATTTAATTATTTTCTACTCTTCGAAATATTATGGTAATTATGGTATTCTATGGCAAAGGTCTACGATGGTAAGGTTACTTTATAGTTGCGCCAGTTCATACAGAGAGCCATGGATGATTGTTGTGTCTCATATACTTCAGATCTGCAATCTGAAAACAACAGGGAAATGATGCTTGGGTTGTATGCTTGTCGATTTTTCCATTGCAACTTTTCATTATAGAAGCAGCAATGACAATTTTTGATGCATATCAAACTGTCACTTCCCATATACTGTCCAGTGTGATAATGACACGAAATCCTTTTTGTCAAAGTATTCGTTAAACATTTTTTTGTATATATTCATACCATATATTTTCATACAGATTATCATCTCGTCATTTCTAGTCTAGTTTGTTGAATACAATCTAAAAGAAATCATCAATGCATGGACTATAATAAAAATGTATATTATTGTTGATTGTTGTGTTATGTATGGTCTTTACCTATTATAAGAATGTATATAATTTGAGATGCTCTTAAGAGATACTGTTTTGCATTGCTCTATTACATAATGCAAGTCTTTGATAGAAGAATGTTTTACCGGTTATATGACAAGTCAAATTTGAATTTTGAAATAAGACATTATATATAAATTTATCCTTTTTTTCACGCTCAGATTCAAACATTATTTCATTCATCACATTAGTTTGTATTAGTAAATTATTAAACATTTGTTTGTATACTGTATGTTAAATGTTGATGGATTAATTCAAATTTGGCAATGTCATTTTTAAGTAGTATGTTAATAATATTGAAATTAATTTTATATACATTATTATTACTCCAGCATGTTATTTTAAGGTTTGTCTTATTGAAATCATAGGTACCTCCCGGTACATAAAACTGCTGACAATGAATTGACGTTATAGATGCATTGTGACGTCCCAGAGGTTATGTCACGAATATGCTTATCTCAGGATAGAATCTGATGACCTTCAGTCAAAAGCATGTTAATGCTAGACCTACTTAGTACTATATAAATTACATCAGTGGCAATAAATAGGATATTCCACGATGTTCTATTTAATATCAACTTTATGTCCCTCGTGAAATAATATTATTTGCACTCGCTGTAGCTCGTGCATAAAATTATTACACTTAGGACATAAAGCTGATATTAAATAGAACATACAAACAATAAAATCTAATTAATAATCTGACCTATTTTCGCTCCTTGAACATTTTGACATTATTTTTCTAAACATAGCTACTACACATATGTCCAAATATCTGAGCGTTAAGTTTGTATCTGATTTTAATGAGATTGACAAACAAGCAATACTCCGCACAAATCAGGCAGTATAACTGTCGACCAATACTCATGACAATAAAATAAAATGTATTAATCAAGCCGTGTCTAAAATATGTGAAACAAAAAAAACAAAAAGCTCATTGAAACGACTGATGAAATTTAAATTGTTTTGTAGATCTATATGAAATAATAATTTTAGCGATTAAATTTTTTTTCAATTGTGTTTTTTTTAAAACTTTAATTTAATTCATTTTTTTCATATATTAGTATTAAATATTCCAATTATTTACCATGAATATTACTTGTGTGTTTGTGAGAGTACAATTCATTGTAGGGTAATGGTTATAGACAGCTAGTGGGTGGGTACTTGGATAGTGATATCCTGTGGAAGGTCAAGGTTGACTGATTTTGTTTACAATAACAGGCCATGTTGTTGAATGGGTGTGACAATGAGTATAATAGATGTAACTATGATTCATCGCTTTTAATGGTTTTCACAAATGGCATACTAAACAATTTCTGAATTTATTAGATTTCCAATAAACTGAAATAATAATGCCCAATGCATGAATATGTGTTACCTAGGGCATACCCCTATATAAGGTTTAAATGGGAAATTAGAAAAGCCTATTGAAATAATTCCCTCACCGCCCATGCATCATGTACCCACCCTGTACCCACCCCTACCTATTGAAATTGCATGAATGAATTTAATTTTGCGTTCTAGAATTAAATGGGAAATAAATAAAAATGTAAATACTAAAACAATTCCCTCATCCACACACCTTCTAACTACCTACCAACCCCTCCATATTGAAATCGTTGTCTCTATTGAGATTATGTCCGAAGGTGTGCTCATTTTACTTATAGAAATACTGTAAATAACTGGAAAATGTATCATAGATCTATCTGTCTTTCATGTTAATTATTAATAAGTATGATTATTGATTGTACAGTATTCTGCTCGAGAGTGTTGACGACACAAATGCACCCCTCTCTCTTTGCTCTCACTGATAAAGTATTTTATGGTGTTCTGTAAATAGACTTCATGACATAAACAAATATACCCCTGTCTACTTATTACAATTTGTTGCAAATGGGTGAAAGACTCCCGTAGCGAATTTTTAAAATTCCATGATCACTTACTCACTGACTTACAATATCCTGTTTGTATTGTTTGTTTGATAGCCATAGGGCTATCAATTGTTCAGGTATCATTATGTTTGAAATCCTTTAGTTCATCACCTGTACTTGTAAACATGTGTTCTATTTATGTACATAAGTGTCTCGATATTTGATTGTTGTCAGAAATATACCTATAAGTATACATTCAGATTTTCATCATGGCATTACCAGGGTGTTTATGTAGGGTCTATTTGTGACAAGTTAGCCCGGGTAAATACAGATGGGTATAGTTTGTATATATACCATGTATGTAACATTGTCTGAGTATATATACCATGTATGTAACATTGTCTGAGTACCTTGTCAATGAGTTGCTGAGAAAACTGACTGACTGTAAATAAGAGATTATTTTATGAAACAAGTTCAGCCTGGAGATGACTTCATAACTTTCAAATGCTTTTTTTTATTTAATGTTTTTAATTTGGAATGTTTTGTAATATTCTGTCCATCTTGTAGTCCAGTTGTCCAGTTGTCCAGGTTTTGCATATCTGGAGCGCTATATGGAAATTGAAAATATTTTCTATGTGATTTTTGTCCTGATATCAGACAATTATATATTGCATAAGTTATTACGGTGGAAATTCATGTGGAAATTTCAAGCAAATCTTGTCCTAACATGAATTCAACAAATAATGTTCTGTACATGCAGTTTACTATAGCATGATTTCATATTTGGAACAAAACTTGGGAAATACAGTAAAAGAGTGTTTTAATAATTTCACCAGAAATATTCATGATTTCATAGATATATTAATCCGACTGTATATAGTTTTTTTTTATGAACTTGATCGACCAATTCAATAAAACTTTTATATGCAGTAAATACCTTTTAAACATTAAATAACATTAATGAAAACAAAACAAAAAAATATATTTTATTCAATATATACCATCTTATAGCTGTATGGATATTGAAGACTTTGTATTGTGCCGTCAAAGATGTATGTGCTGCTGTAGAAAAGGTTTAACAATATTTCAGAGTTTTGAAGTCATCTCTATACTGTTGATATAGGGCTTTCAAACAAGAGTTTGGACAATGGATGGTCTTTCAAAGGACGAACGGGTTCTTTGGGTTACATATTTGCAATTATATATATTTTACAATAACTATCCTTCGATTTCATACTGGAAAAAAATCTGCAATAAAATACAAACTGAATAATTCATATATTTGTAGTCATTTTTAATTAAAGAATTTCAAGATGCATATGCTAATGAAAATGTTGACAAGGAAGCAGCCACCATTTTCTAGGATGTCTTCAATCTGGAAATGACACTTTCTGATAATGGCCTACAGTATACAGTATACAGGCTGGTGGTAGCGCAGCTGGGGCCCGGCATCAATGTTCACAAAAGTTACCTTTCTGACACGATATTGATAGGATGCGCTGTCCGTAGAGTGACAATGCAGTTATCATCCTTGGTCTTGTCAGTAACAGACAACAACAACAAATAAACAACAACAAAAAACAGTATACAATGGGTACTAATATGTCTTCCTTCAAAAAGACATACCCCTTTCATTGCTGGGCTAGTGAAGAGCAAGTCATGTGTGGTTGTCTCTAGCAGGGATATGGTTAATTGTGGTTGTCTCTAGCAGGGATATGGTTAATAATACCTAAATTACAAATTCTATGATATCTGTACTAAACATACCAGCTATGATATGAGTGAAAGAAGAACCAAACGTCTTTCAACATGTTCAACCTACTATAGATGCCATTTGGATGGCTTTATCGCAGTGTGTTTGGAATAGAATGATGACAAGAATATGCCATGATTTCTGGAGTAAAGGCACACAATAGCAGTAGTTCACTTACTAATTCGACAAAACACATTAAAATATACTTTATTTGTTCAAAGAAGTATTGACTTCAACCAAACCAGTTCCTATCCAATTCCTCTAGTTTCATTCGGTATTAATTTTCCCATGTTCACTGGACAAGCAAATCAGACTAGATTTGATATTTCCCTTTTACAAGTTTTATTAATGTTTATTTTTATTGAGTAGTTTTAATGGAGATAATAATACATACCAATTTATACGTATATATTGTGATGTGTTAAATGACACCTGAACGTAATTTTCATTTAGTATATAGTTCTAGACATCGTCTAATTAAATGAACATTGAACTCCGTAAATCTATGCATATTTAATTATAAGTGCATTCAATTCCCATGGGAAAACTTGCACACATAACAGTCAACTAATGAAGCATATGAAAGTCTATATTGACAAATAATAAAATCTAATTTAATAGCTTTGTCCTGGAGCAAAATACATCCCTATCAAATTTAAGGAGTATATAATATTCTTAAACTGATTTTTCAATAGAATGAATCTAACTGAATTAATGATTGCATAAATATATAACATTTAATCTTTTGAAGAATACTATAGTTGTCAAACCCCACAAACCCTAGCACCAACATGCAGTCCACACACTCGAATTATATATACATACCAGGGAATACAATGGATTTGTAAAGTGATGCCTTACGATTCTTATTTGTCCCACCCAGAGATGTTTACCCACAGTGTTTACACTAACTTGACATCCCGCAAAAAAAATGCATATACTTTGTGCAGGAGTGCTATCAACAGATGGTCCAATACAATAGGACATATTTTCAATCGGTATGTACCGTGGCAGGGCGACCCGACCTTTCAACAATGTCGTCTGACCTTGTATAGTTTTGTTTATACGCGTAATGAATTATGTAGTGACTAGCTTACGTTATATTAGATGCATAGTACTATTACATTGTATGTGATGCTAATTAATATAGCTTTAAAGTCGCAATTCATTAACGAGTCTGAATTTATGGCAAATATGAGTGTATCACCCAATATTCTTTCTCTCTGTCTGTCTTTCTCTCTCCCCTTTCCCTCTCCATCTCACCCCCTCTCTCTGTCTCTCTCTCTCTGTCTCTCTCTCTCTCTCTCTCTCTCTCTCTCTCTCCAGCTAAACAATATATCTATCTTTCATTCTCTTCCGTATCTGTCTTTCTTGCTATCGTTAAGATCCTTATCCTGTTTCACTGATCTGGTATGTATAGTATAATTAAGTGTGTGTGTGTGTGTGTGTGTGTGTGTGTGTGTGTGTGTGTGAGTGTATGTGTGTGTAGTGTGTGTGTGTGTGTGTGTGTGTGTGTGTGTGAGGGGGAAGGGGGTAGGTGGCATTTACATGGAACTCATCTCAGCTATCTATAGCTATATCGTTTCAGCTTGCCCGTGTATAAATAGACATGCAATTTGGCCTGCACTATTCTTGGGGAGATAAGAGTTGCATGCCAGACAGACACTAAGCCCGAATGTCTCAATGTGAGATATCGATCTACGCTGCTAACGGAGAGCGAGGATATGTTAATGTCTCCGAGTGCAAAGGATGTTTTCACATTGACAAAACGAATTTCTATTTAGGAAATAGCTGGATGCAGTTTCGTGTGGACTCGTACTAGAAATGTTTCCAGACCAAGTTAATTCCTAGTCTTAAAGGCATACAATCACAGATTAAGTTGTCGTTTTGGACCAAATTGGAGTGTAAAGTACAAAGTACGTGCACTTAGCATTCATATAATCGCTTTTGTATTTCCAAATATTTTTTCACCGCTGTAGGATAGATAAAATTCTATTGCAGTTTACATTTCGAGTAAAACCCGAATAATCAGTTGGCATTGTACTGTAATACCTCAATTTTCTATAGTCAAATAGACTAAGGGGATAACTCTAATAAATTGAACACGGTCAAAATAACATTTCACGACATGCACCAATTATTGGTACCAGTGGTCGTGAAATAACCTATTATTGGTACCAGTGGTCGTGAAAGGTTAGTTTGACCTGCAGACCCCACTCACAAGACTTTGAATAATTATAGTATATATCACTATAGACAACTTCAATGCAAAAATGCCATTTTATTTCTGCATGCAGGCGTCCCGAAAGCGCATTTCATTCTGCCTACATTACAAAAACAAAAACTCCCAGGAGCATACGTTGATGAAAAGAAAATCGCAGCTATACCTGTATTTCAAAATTTCTGGACGTCGCCTCCAGACCCTATAGTAGGTAGCCTAGGTGTCTTTTTGCAGATGCCAATAAATCGCTCAAATTGATTACGCCTACATTTCAAAATTTCCGGTGATAAAACTTGGGTACTAGTTGCCGGTGCCAGGAAATCGCATTTTATCATGCCTAAATTTCGAAATTTCAGAGAGCACACTAAATAACATTGTGGCTTTTTTTTCTCTATAGATACCAGGAAATCGTACTTTGTTATGCCTACATTTCGATACAATTACCCCACTAAATAACGCGTGCTAAAAAATGATGTTTTGTTCTGTAGATACCAGGAAATCGTATTTCATTATGCATATATTTAAAACTTTTCCGAGAGTGTGCCTCTGTCGGAACCAGTAGATAACTAATAATAGCACAGACCATCAACATGCGCTATTGATACCCATTTGGTAGTTGTATCTTAGTACAATAACATTAACATATTACAAATCTTCACAAATAGGCCTACTAGTATACAGATTGAGACCCTCTTGCAAACGGGCCCAGATCCGGCACTGCAAGTAGGTTATTTTGACCCTGTTCAATGATTAGAGTTATACCCCTTAGTCTATTAGACTATAGAAAATTGAGATTTTACAATACATTAGCAACTGATTTCTGGAAATGTAAACTGCAATGGAATTTTACCTATACTACAGCGGTGAAAATATATTTGGAGGTACATAAGCGATTAAATGTATGCTAAGTACATGTACTTTGCATTTTAAACTCCAATTCGGTCCAAAACCACAACTTAATCTGTGATTGTATGCCTTTAAAGAAAATATAATTAGATATTGAAAAAAAATAGCATGTATTCTAAAAGCCATATTATACAATCAAATGAGCTGAATGTATAATATGCTTTTTATAAAGTCTCAGAGATGTTTAGAATGGCGAGCCGAAGTCCTTTAATGTGATGTGGTCGATCAATAGCTGATCAATGGGGAAGCAGACCATATTTTCTTCCATGCGTCAATCTCATATGACCCAAAACAAAGCATGGGTCACGATTCGGGAAATATTGAATAACAAGTATGTTTGGGGAGGCATGTAATTGGTCAACAACTGGGTTAGATTATTATGCATAGCCAATCAAAATGAGGGCGTTAGGTAATATCCTACCAATCAGTGCGAAAGACATCTGAAACCCC
>JAUTBT010074120.1:0-13433 GCA_032361225.1 Lepetodrilus schrolli
CGGGCTCCCGGGGCGGGATTTGAACCTGGAACCTTGGCTCCGAAGTCCAACTGTTCTACCACTGCGCTACCACCCGCTCAGATGTATACCAAGCAAGAGTCTACAAAATTCCTAATATTAAAGCTGGTGTGGTGGTTTATTTTCCATAGAAAGTGTTAGGAAACAGGCTAGACTGAGAGTAACATAGCCTATTATGAGTTACACCGATCCCCTTTTACAAAGCTTAGGGTTTGGTGTCTATCAGGCAAGTTGACAACAACCCTCGCTATAACGCGGGGCATGTTAGGTTCATGCGAATATAACTATAATGTGAGTCATACCGATCCGTTAAGACTTTCTAATATGTTGCAGTATACATCGATCAACGACTTGATCAATATCACAGTCTTTTATGTCTTATTATAATAATCCAATTTTAAACAGATTATGCATGTTCCGCAATATGTATGGTATGAAACATTGAAATCAAGCTGGCTAGAAATCTAGACATTTCCAAAGCTAAACTTCAGATGTAACTATTCCTCTCTTGCTATGTACATACAACGTCCATACATTCTTCATCTTTGTATTGTGCAGTGCCATGAACATATGTACGACATAGAATGTGTGTGTGTGTGTGTGTCTCTCTCTCTCTCTCTCTCTCTCTCTCTCTCTCTCTCTCTGTGCGCGCGCATGTGTGTGTGTGTGTTTTGCTTCTGACTAAGGTTAAACAATTTTACAGGTTTCTGATGTTGCTGTGTTGTTGAAATCATCACTATTTCAATAACTATATATAGTGTGCGTGTGCGTGCGTACGCACCTCATCCCGTCAAATCATAATCTCGATTATTTTGTTATGACCGACGCAATCGGTGAAAAGGCGTTGCTCAGAGCCCGACATCGGTGCTAGTGGGGTGGTGCACCAACACTTACTGCACCTATCAATCGATCTGCAATACGACCGGGTTGCATAACTCCTTGTTGCGCCACGGGCTAGTCCGGCAACCGATGCCTCTTCGACGTATGAATAGCCGGCGAGATACTAACACCAGTACTAGTACTTGCATGCGTGGCCTAATGGGACAATTTGTTAGCGAGATCAATTGACGCGGAGGATATTGCGCGGAATCTATATAGCATCAACTATGAGTATTCCGCTAGGTTAATTGTCCATTCAAGTTTTGCTGTGAAGGAAGACTAAAACCCATTAGGATATGTCCCGCTGCGACTGGCGCGGGCCAATATGCATAATATCATTTCGCATCTTTCTCACTGAACATCCGGGGCTGCAGGGAACTTTCCTGTGAGGTTTCAGAGACATCATCAGGATCTGTATACCTGTTCTGCTTTAAAAGACAAAACAGATCACCTAACAAAAGAGGGAGTGGTACCCGAAGTACTGAACCCTGTCTGGGCCCAATCTATGGCAACGTCCCTCTAAGTCTTAGTTAGCTAGTGTTCATGCCTCGCGATCTTCAGGTGGTGAAGTCTCCCTTCTTCTCGGAGCGCCCTCCCCGACCCTTTTTATCCACCTCTGTCGGGGCCATCTTCAGTGACAGCTCTGGCAGTCAACGGGGATACCACCAGGCAGTCTAAATATCTGATATGTCCAGTATATCCGCGTATTTTTCTAAATAATCTGCACCGCATGTTCTATACTGAGAGAGGCGAAGCGTCGAGAAATCAATAATTTTCTCATTTTATATGCTGGTTCATCACAGGGACCCAGAATTCCGATTCTGCGAGGTTAGTGTCGATCGCTGTGTGTGTGTGTGTTTGGTATCGGCGCTTGTTCCTATATATTCCTGTGGCTGTGTATTTTAGTGTGTTGTCTCGATTCTTTGGAACTTTCTAGAGGTGCGAGCCACCCGTGTGTACACCCCCCCTGTGCCCCAAGGCTTGGACTATGGGGCAGGGCTAACCGGATTGCTTCCAGTAGAACCGCCAACCAAAATGGTAGAGGCGTCGATCAAGATGGCGGACACTTGCTTTTGACTGTGCTTGTGAAGATATATGGCTTGCGACCGTTTGTTGTGTATACCGTGACGATACTCGACAGACTCTCTGCTAACAGGTAAGAGTTGTGTTTATTCCTCAACACCCCAAAAACGCCTACGTTTAGCCAGAATGTGTCCTCAGACCCTATGACGTAGACCTACTATGAGGAAATACAGCAACAGGCACCCATCACGCGAACATATACATTATATCATCGGTGGGAGCAATACTCTATATTCATCCCACCATTGCAGACATCCCGAAATGTTCCTGAATTGTATGGCCATGATCATACAACCTGCGCCACGGAACTAGGATCTAATTGATTCATAAGCAGAGAGGTTTGTAAAGTTGGGCAATGCACTAGAATATACCAACTTCCGGTAGGTAGTACGAGACATTTTATAGTTTGGGTTGTTGTTTTTTTCGACGCGATTGAATTCCGATACGGAGCTAATAGCATTTGGATATCCTAGATCGCACGGATATAATTACTTTAGCATTGTACAAGTTCACGTGACCAGAGAAGCCGCCTATTCTAGCAATGCATCTCTAGCATAATAAAGGAGTTTTCGTTTCATAATTTATGTCCCCTGTCACACTGTATTCCTCTAAAGCCGATCCAAACTGATGAAGCACGTCGGGACGGAAATGTTTCGGTCAGGGAGGGTTTCTGGGTACGAATATGTATATGCAGCATGCTATAGCATCCCGGTCCCACACCGGGAAATACCAAGTACTTGTTGCGCAATCGATAAATAGCGGACACGTGGTGTTTCTCGGACAATTGACCGCTTGGTGTGTGTGTATATCGTTCTATGTTTTTTATATGAACCGTTCTCAACTCGTAGAGGGCATTGACGCAGATTGCGGATACGGTCACTCATCCCGGACAAGCCGGGTCCGAAGTAAGGTGCAGGACACGTGTCGAATACAGGGTCCGATACTGTGCACTGTTCGACCACACACCGGGCAAACTGGTGCGGGAGCCTCCATTATGAACCAGCGATCGTATTGATCTGTGTCTATAGCTCCGCGCACCGCATGCAACTGCTGCATGCATTTTTAACCCTACCAGATAACACTGTAGGATGATACCAATGTATGCTTGTCAGTGTGTCTATATGGCGTAGGCTATTTTTAGAAATTGAAAAAGAAAAAAACAAAAAAACAAAAAAAATATATATGTATATATATATGATCGCTTTACATATAGCGTTCAATGTATACTTTCAATCAGATAATCAGTCAGTCAGTGTGTTTGCCGATATTCCAACCCTGCTAGCGATCGATTGTTCACGTACAATGCATAATGTTCTCAAGTGAAACCTTCCTGATTATATCAACTCAGATTGAAGGGTGTCGTTTGATTCTGAACTGAATTGTGATTTTGAACTAAACCAGTGTGATTTGTGCAAGCCTTCTCGTATGCCTTCTTGTTAATATATTTCTCGATAGCCCATCTGAACTTCAATAGGGTATTTGGTATATAAATGTGATAATTTGTTGAGTTTTGTGCAAAACATATTGTTAATTCGAGAACGGGACGGAGAGAGTTATAGGCGAAGAGGAAGAAGAAGACGAAGAGAGAGAGATTGGGAGAGAGAGAGAGAGAGAGAGAGAGAGGGAGAGAGAGAGAGAGAGAGGGAGAGAGATAGAGAAAGAGAGAGAGAGAGAGAGAAAGAGAGAGAGAGAGATGGGGAGAGAGATGATGATGATGATAGAAACAGAGGGATGATGAGAGAGATACAGAGAGAAGGATAGAACGAAATTGAGAGAGAGAGAGAGAGACAGCGAGAGAGAAGTATATGTTAATGTACTAAGTTTCTGAAAGGATTGATACATCTATATAAGTAAACATTATCCAAATGGATGCCAACTAGTGCTTCGATTATATGTCAGTATATATATATATTTGATGACACAGCTTTTGCTGTCAGGACAAACAGGTCGTGCTCATGATGAAGCATTCAGAGGATATTCAGCAAATTCCTCAGTGTATGTCATATGAACACTTAATTGGGGTTCTCATATCGAATTACGATAGACATGGTCGTCTGATCATCGACAATAGCTCGATGACTCGGAGTTACTTTCACACAACACCACGATTGTTTCAAGACAGAAATATGGGTCTATTACAATTTATTTGACGGTGGATGTTTAAAATTATTGTATATCATTTTTGTAATTTCAAGAATGTAAGTACACCTGTTAGAAATCTTAGCGGACCGGAAGTGTTCTCTTCTTCGATCCGACGTATCCGGGTAAGCATTTGTAATCTAACGACACACAGTTCCATGTTAATTGAATGCTTATAAGCCTTAAACTATATTTCCTTCATGACATATATAAGCTTAACTCATCGCAAGTTATTTTTCAACGCTCTCCAGCTCCATGCTGTGAGACACATGCGTCCCAAGGAGGGACCAGTCTGCCGAAATCAGCTCAGCTGGAAGGCGACTGTCAAGGCAGTAAATCCCACCACCCACCACCACAAGTTATTTTTCATAAGGCATAATATATTAACCGGTTTGTGTACGTGTGTATACAACTAGTTTGCTAGTTGATTTAGATGCTTATTAGGAAAGCAATTGGAGCATCTGGCATTGTGAGTAATTTCGATTGACGAGTAAATTGCGCAGCGGAGATCAATGTTTGTGTAGACGCACACCAGTCAGTCCTGGCCTACCGTGGACACAGTAACTAGGTTCAAAACTACTCAAATATAGCACAGTAGGTATCGGTCCGGTTAAGGGTAATTAGCGCTGTTGTATAGGCTGGCTCCGTACACAATTGGCAAAGAAATCAATTAATTTCTGTAGTACACCGAGAGTGGTCCACGGCGTGAATGGAACTAATATATGTTCCCGATTGTTATGTGTACGTTTGTGAAGCTTTAATGAAACCGCTCGTATGTGCTTTTGTGTTGTGAAGTGTTGATGCCATTGTATATAGTATTTTATAACTGGTTATACGAACTTGTTAATATATTACACTCCACCATCTAATCCCCGCCACAACATACACCGTCCAACCCAACCCCATCATCTCCAATAAATAAAAACCTCTCTTACACACACACACACACATACACACACACACACACATACACACACACGCACACATACGGACAATCCAAAAACGAACCCCCCCCCCCTTTCCACCGCCACCCGAAACACACAGACACCTACCCAGAAATTCACAATTCCAACCCATTCATACTCCATCCATCATATTCCCATTCCCACCGTCACTCTATGTATCCACCCATTCCCACCCATTCCTCACTCTATGCATCCACTCCACCCCACTTTTACCCCCGATCCATTCCACCAATTCCTCAAAGACGATCTCTTCAAGACTATCTTGTCAGAACCACATACAATACGTCAGAAAGATTCTTTGGCAACCTCCCTTCTGTGTAGCAAGTACAGTCGCAATGCTAGGAACCGAGTAATATCATGTGCTTTTCCATTAGGTCTAGCTTCCGGTTTCTTCCATGCCTGCACGTGCTTCTCGCGGAAAGGAAACAAAATCTTGCACAACTCAGCAATTCGTGCCCATTTCGTGCCAATATAAATTCGTGCAATAATTCCTCAGACATTGGTGTCATTCATAACAGTGCAGTCATTGTATTATGTTGGCGATGGGGATTAATAAAACAACGTCCATGCAGTATGAATTAGTACATTGAGAAACACAATCTAGCTTGTGTGTAAGGGTAGTGTGGGAGACATACACTTCGTGCATGCGCAGGGTACAGATGACGTAGGTATTCGACCAACGTCTAATACATTCTGAAACAAGTCCACTTCATGTGTGCATGATCGGCTATTCTGTAAAGTTGTAGATACAGCATATATGCATCATGCTTTCAGTATTGGCAAGCATAACTCTATTACTCTCTGCGTGGTGCGTGTCCATCCGATTAATTGTTACCTATTAACTATATGTCGTTTGTCCTAATGGAGTTATTTCACATACGTATTCATCAACCCGTCACAAACCATCGGGGTTTGCACATTATTGATACTCTAGGTTAGGCTTGCGTTCTGTTTATTCAGGCTTGTTTTCTGTCTAAATAATCCATTATTGCAATAGATAGGACCGGTGGTAAAGGGCTTCCTTATGTCATGCGTTAGCCGGGATTTGTCCACCGCCCATTTCTGCTAGTATGTCTATGTGTGACCGTGTCGTACGTAATCTGGCAAACGTAGTTGATGTCAAGAGAGAGAGAGAGAGAGAGAGAGAGAGAGAGAGAAAGAGAGAGATAGAAAGGAAGAGAGAGAGAGAAAGAGAGAAAGAGAGAGAGAACGGAGAAAGAAAGAGAGAATTAAAGAGGACAGAGTGTGTACGTGTGTGTGATATCACTATCCAACTATAAGTAAGCAGCAGATTACCTATCACTCATAAACATTCATTTATGACATAAAAGAGATGATATATATATGCACTTAAGGAGATATACAGCCTCTCAATATCTCCATATGTCTGTTTGTTTCTGTTTGTCTCTATCTACCCCTAACCCTACCCCCCCCTTCCTCTCTCATCCATTCTCTCACTCACTCTCTCTTTCTCTCCGTTCTCTTTCTCTCCGTTCTCTTTCTCTCCGTTCTCTTTCTCTCTCTCTCTCTCTCTCTCTCTCTCTCTCTCTCTCTCTCTCTCTAATTCCCAACGACGAACATACGCGATCCGTTAGGTATGTACATATATAAACCTACGCTTGCTCCTGGAATCGTAAAAAGAATACTCCTCTGTCGTGCATATGTACACATGCATATATGCTTTCTCGTGTGTGTCTCCTTTCGAACCCTCCATGTGCAATGACTGTCTGATAGCGGGTCTAAAGCGTCAGCAACCATGCAGCCCAATCCCCCCCCCCTCCCCCCACTTCCCCACATTGATCGCCCCTACCCATACATACAAGATGTACACAGCAATTATTAAGAGTCGTTTTCTCGCTCGTATCTACCACGCATGGGACGATCTCGACGCAGACTAAACCGCCGCGGTACCAGTGGCCATCGATTTGAAACAAATTATCGCAATGAAACATCATGTCCCACGGGCACAGCGTGTATGAACCGCTACGGTGGTGCTACGACCCGGTGGTTTTCCGAACTGGTGGTTATTCGACCCGGTGGTTTTCCGACATGGTGGTTGCTAGGAGTCCGGAGACCGGAGGTGGGACTGGTTGTGGTGCGTAGGGACGGTGGGTTTCGGAGAGATTGGGGAGGTTCACCACGCAGAAAATCGCAAGATTGCATAATTGATAGTAGTATTTAATTCTGAGATTTCGAATCTGACTGTACAGGGGTAGGAGGGGTGTATGACGGGTAGATTTCTGGAGGTCCACAACTATCGCAAGATTGCATGTTTGATGTTAATATCTGATTCCAAGATTACGAATCTAATAGTAAAAGGAACCAGTCCTTCATTGTTCATTCATAACTACGCGGAGTATAGATGCAGGTGTAGGAGACGTCAGTGGCAACCCTATGACGGATGTGTTACTAACGTACTAGCTAGAAGAATTGCTATTAATATATGGGGAACATGCATAGATGTGTATTTAAGTCGTTAGCTACAATGTCCATAGTAATAGTATGCGTATTTATTTATTTATTATTTACTTATTTTTTTATTTATTTATTTATTTTATCCTTTTTTTTGGCATACAATTTTAGAATATAGTTTATTATTAACTATTGAGTATTTAAATGAATACGATCGGTATTTAAGCTACTTCGGGGGAGATGGGATTGTCTCATTTTAACTGATTACTGAATGTTGCAGATTATATTTGATGATGTTTGGTAAAAATAATTAAAAAATTTTTAAAGTTTTTTTAATAGATTTTACGCAGTATGTATTGACGTTTACAAACAAAAAACGTGACGGCAACTTAAATCAATACCTTGTTCTCAAAGATGACATGATAGCCACATTATTACCATGAACGACCTGTTAATGGAAGTTTTAATATAGCACATTGTCACGGTGATTATATCAACGCATCTGATAATACACGTCGGTGTTTGTTTTTGTTGAATGATAGTTCCGGCGCAATTTGATGATGGAGGACATTTTCATTCTGTGATATAGGACTGTCAATTTCGATCCATGACGGTCGCGGTATAAAGAGAGTGACTTTCTGATAGATTGGATTATTCCCCTAGATTGGATTATTCCACGGCTTGATGTAACCCTCCTTGATGTGGATGTTGTGTTTTCGTACAATAATCGTAGTTCACTGGAATGGAAGATAACAGGTATGTCAAGAGTCTCCATTTTGTAACGGTGACGTTGGCAGTGGTTGCGGTTGTGGTGTTGATGTTGATATAAATTTGTGGTATTGCTAATAGGTGTTGTGGTGATGACGTTTATCTGTTATTGATGGTTGTGGTAGTGGTGATGATGTTGTTGTTATTGATGGTTGTGGTGGTGGTGATATATTTTGTTGTATTGTTAATAGTTGTGGTGTTTATGATGGATGATGGTTGTTGCGGTGGTGATTATGGTTGTGGTAGTTTTGTTTGTACTTTTGTCAGTGGTTGTGGTTATAGTGATCGTGGTGCCTATGATGATGTAGTTGTGATGATGATGCTAATGATGATGATGATGATGCTAATGATGATGATGATGATGCTAATGATGATGATAATGATGATGATGATGATGAACAAGGTAGTGATTGTAGTAGTAGCAGTGGTGGTAGTGGCAATTCTGTGGTGGTTCTACTTGTAGTGTTAGCGGTGGTGGTGGTCATGGTTGTGGCAGGTGGTGATGTTGTCAATCAGAAGTGATCGTCGATGATGTTACCATTGGTGGACAAATTTGATATGAATGAACATAGATGTAGCCAGACACTACCGCCGCCGTCTGACTGTAGTGGACAATACAAGCAATAACGGTAACGTCCCACTATTGTCAGTCTGACTGGGAATATATGTGACCCAAATCAGATACCCGCGTTTAATCCTGTATATCCACCTATAGTGTCTATGTACATTGCATGGTATGTGTACGGTGCATTTAATATCAGAATGACATGGCGGGTTAGACACTAAAGAATTAGACCATTGGTCATTCACAACACATTTACACCAACCTGAAATCCCTTTTACTGCGAGGAAGAAGTCACCGTCATTTTTTACTCTGATAAAGTGCAATCGTCGCTTTGCGAAACTGACCACTGCAGTTCAGAGTGTAATGGCATCGCTATTAATCTAATATCCTAAAAAAATATTAATCAAACTGTTAATTGATAAAGCATGGGTATTGTCTTGTATGATGTCATCGATCCATTCTGTTATATTTATCACAAACTAGAACAAAAAAATAAGAGATAACTCTGTGTATTAATTATCATCGTCAACGTTTAAAAATAGGTGATGGTCGTCTACACGGTATGTCGTCGTTGATGTTATTGTATTCTTCGTGTCCGTCGTTCCCAGTAGCAGATCGATGTCAATGCTATTGCAGAGAGAAGCATGCGGTGCCTGAGCACATGCTCCTCCGTGTTTGTGGCACATTCTGAGATCGATTCTTGTGGAATTTCACGAACGAGAGCCGTGGACGTGTATAACGCTGTACGATAGACCAATGACGTCATTGAGAGAACAACATATGTGCTAGACTCTTTAACATCCTACGGTGTGATGGTTAATTACGTGTGGCAATAACGTTGTGCCATCGCAAGAACGTAATGTGGGTTTTTGTTTTAAATATTTTCCCAAGGTTCCTTCTTTGCCTATCAATGGCTACTATACTACGTTGTCAGTTCGGGTAGAATTCTAAGAGTTCTGATAAATTAGTGACGACGCTGATGCTGTTACTATTCTCATATTTTACGTCTATATATTTGGTTCGTAATAGTGTATTGGCTTGGCACCGGACGGTTTATCCTCGAAAACTGCAATCCTTGAAAAACTATTTAAGTCTTGACCCACGAAAATTCCAGACCACGAAAGTTTCTAGGCATAAGGTATACTGTAGTCTGTGCATGCAGCTGTACTACTACGGTGTCGTATCCATATAAGTAATATAATGTCATTACTACCCGATATCATATTTAATTATACATTTTATTTTAAGTTGCAGTAATATTGGTCAACATAACATAGCAGACACTGATCAGCTTCTTAACGATCGCTATAATATTTTAATTTACAAATGAAATCGTGTACAACGAAACATAGCAAGGGTTTGTTCTATATGACAATACCGTTATTTTATCTGCATAACATGTTGTTCATGTGTCATGCGCCTGAACTACATTTGAACAAAAGATAAATGTTTAAACATGTTTATCTTTCTTGGCACGAATCATTATATTCCCTTATGCATTTTTTTTTAGCGCTCACAATTAATTCGACAAACTTTCTAATTAAACCTATTGCTATTACGAGGCTATGCGGTGTGTCTGGTTTTTATCTCGGTGTAAGTGTACAGAACAATTCCCCAATGAATAATTAATGGGTTTCCGTCTAATGTTGCATGCTATACTAAAATCGAGGAATGCAATAATATATTATACCATTGCAACGCAATGTTGTTCAGACTAGACATTCATTATCGTTGCGCAATGACCGTTGGCGGGATCGTACCGCAAACTGCGTATACTCGGCAACATTAATTAAGGGTCAGGTACGCTTCAAGAGCTTTAGAAGGTGAAATGCAAATTCCTCAAGTCGAGTTACGAAAGTTGGTAGAAAGCTTCCGCATAAAGAACATTAGATCCTTAATATATTTTGTTGAGTATATAAAGAAGACATGTGAGGTCATATAATACAATATGGACACTATATACGTCATTGTCATGGTTTCTCCCTCTTTAGTGTTCATTAACGCTGGGGCAATTTGTTATCGCTTCTTCTGCATTTTTTTGTATATCCTTTTTGGAATTGGGGTTTAGAGTCGCTTTCAAGATTCTTTAATTTATATCAAGACTTGTCAGTGTAGGGCAGGAGGAAACCCGCAATATCCATAGCGCTGAATGTTGCAGTAAACCTGCGAACACCGCCTGGTACTGACAAGACCCAGGATGATAAATGCATTGCCACTCTACAGACATCGTATCGTATCAACATCGCGTCAGAAAGGTAACTTTCGCGAACATTGATACCGGGAACCTTGGCTCCGAAGTCCAACTGTTCTACCACTGCGCTACCACCCGCCCTTCTTCTTTTTTATATGGTAATTAATAATATACCTCCTCTCTTGCGAGTATAATACACGCCGAACATTATTCTCGATGTCTCGGGAAAACTCCAGATGTATTCTATATGTCTTTTCCTCGTATCAACGAAACTATAATGGGAATGTATTAATGAAATATGTATCCGATTGTGTAGTAAATTCTATTAATACCGATTCTTTTTACGTGATATCATACGCTTCCGACGGTGCTGTCGATGGCGGTGACGTAGATATGTGCATGCGTGGGTGTTGTGACTGTCGTTCCTCCGTCCTATTGGCGCCGACATTGACGACAATTCATCGAATTTTCTTCTATTTCTCCTTGTACGGCAGTAGTTAAGGTGTAATGTCAGTTACTGGGTTTTTTAAGGCTTGGCTTAGTGAGATATTCTCTTACGTCTACTTTACCATACTTTCAGAGACCTCATGGGAATTAGTTTGTTTAAGATAGTTTAGTCTATATAGAAGTATTAGCCAGAGGATTCTACAGATGAAGACATAGGCATACAGTATCCGGTATATCAATTTCCAACGCATGGGTGTCTGTTCTCCTTCGAAGTTGGAACTTCCGATGATGTACAATGGCTACAGTTTTGATGATTTTTATCTTAAACGATGGCATTGGTAATTATTCCACTGTCCCAGTGCCATGCGTATTTAAATAACGCACACACGTATGTATGGTGATCCAAACGGGACATCGTGGATACGGATAATGACCACTTTAGAACACCGTGCATCTGGGATAGCTCTAAGTGCTGTTATATTAGCATCCCGCTGTATTTGCTATGATCATGTTATTAACTAATGCAAAGCGAGTGGCAACACATGCCTGTGGAAGTAGCTCCATTACAGTTGTATGCAAGTTGGGAGACACTGTCTAAATATTATTAATTACGTCTGTGAACAATGTTCCTATATCGGGGTACTACTAAAGGTAGGTTACTAGTAGTCTATCTCCAAACATGCCTCGATTGAAATGCCAAACTAAGCCATAATAAACGTAGCAATAATGTGCATAGTTTTAAATAAGAGCACCCCCTTCTTACGTTTCTCAACCAATTATCCGTCAGAAAATATATTAATTGTCATAATGCCGAAATATCCAGTGCTCAATTAAGGAATGTGCTTGCTCATGTCAATTTGCTTTGGCAAACTGACTAATATGAAGTGCCAAACTATACGGAAAAAATACAACATAGCTACCATTGTAACCACCGTTGTCGTAGCCAATGAACAAAGTAATATATGACACATGCTATGTACCGCAACAAACACATTTTTTAGCGGTACGCCGCATCAAGATTATCGTTCCTAATTGTAAATAGGTCGTGATGTCCTAACGTTTATAACTGGTAAATTTGAGGACCTCGTGACGTCCTTCACAAATATTATCCTCCCACACACATACATCTGGACACCTGAACCGTCCTATGGGAGGTCTGTATTGCTATCGACGTGGTCTATTTCCCATTCATAATATAGAACTTGCCATCTGCCATTTGTACAGTTGTACTGTCTCTCAGTCGTGGCGCTCGCGATCATGAATGATGGCCAAGCAGTCTTTTTGTCAATGAAAAGGTTGTCAATTATGTGTTGTTCAAATTCACAAATAATACGTTATTTCTTTTACTAGATTTTTATCATTTCAAAATGGTAATTAAATTGTACTTTTAAATTAGTTTGTCGTTTATATTCGTAAACTGTGCAGCTTGTTTCTTATTGATATCGGGTCTGTTTGGTTCGTGTATACTGAGAATCAGCAATAAATATATGTAATATAAATTGTTGGTACTATTTATGAGCCATACAGATGAAACAAGGACGATAACTGTGTAGTGTTTAGTTAATACTGGCAGTGCGCTCGATCACAATTAATTTTAACCTGATGATGGGATTCAAACCTGAACACTCGTTCTTGTTGTCTCCCACAGAAGAAAGCGCCACGGTTGTCTACTACACACGTACACTAATCTGTACATCTGTCTAATGTTCACTGACTGTTTAATTTACACAGAACACACGATTCCAACAATCGATAAAACGTCTGCTTTAACACGTTGGAGTCTAGGAAGATCGTTTCTCCCAATGTGCACGATTGGTATGTATTGTTGAAATAGATGGAAAATGATTGTTGAGATGTGGTGTCGCGGTTGTGGGGGTATGGTAGGGAGATGGAGAGAGCGAGAGAGAGAGAGAGAGAGAGAGAGAGAGAGAGAGAGAGAGAGAGAGAGAGAGAGAGAGAGAGAGAG
>JAUTBT010074131.1:0-31928 GCA_032361225.1 Lepetodrilus schrolli
CGCTCTCTCTCTCTCTCTCGCTATCTCTCTATCTCTCTCGATCCCTCCCTCTCTCTCTCTCTCTCTCTCCCTCTCTCTCTCTCTCTCTCTCTCTCTCTCTCTCTCTCTCCAACATATACGTTTCCACTCTCTACCATTGCTGCTCAGTTTGACGAATTGCAATGGTTTGGCTCGTTCCATGAACGTATCACTCATTTTCTTTTACAGATGGCATACCGCGAAGTCCAAGCCCCATCAGGGAGTTGACAGCATCGACCAATCACAACTCTGACAAGGTGCACGTGACATCTTCCAGGTAAAGTTAATTCAATATGGCAGTTGACACACGTTATAAAGTGAGCATCTTACCGTAGTTTGGTATCATTGCTATGAGCTATATAATCGGTGCGCATTGCGCCATGGATGTTCGTAATACGGATCCTTTGTGGTGTCAGACAGCCGTTTGATTGTTACAAGATTGCAGTCACAAAAGAAAAATGATTGCATAGCACGGCGTCTTCTGTTTGGCAGCTCGTGGACGATGATTCTAAACAGTCTCAATATTACCACGGTCATTTCCTGGTCTGTTGGCGTTAATTCACTATGCTAATTTCATTAACCAAACTTGAGATGGATTGTCTCCCCGCGCCCCTTTAGCGACGTACTCTTCCATATCCCCGACTTCCTACCCTCGTTCCTTCTCCGGGGGCGCATAGAGGCAATTGTTTATTTACTTTTCATGTGAGAATGATAAGAAAAATATGCGTCTAATCGTATGACCACGCCTACACAATTGTGGCTGTTATATGATTTGAATTGGCATTTGGACCTTTCCTACAGTCAGCTCGTTATAATTATATATATCCGGTGAATAGTCGGATCTATCAATCGTACAATTGTGCGAAGATAAACCTAAGTCGGAACATTAAACAATAACAACAATAACAACAACAACAACAATAATAATAATAACAACAATAATAATAATAATAATAATAATAATAATAAATAAATAATATTGAAAGTATTATTCGATTGGTCACTATAAAAGTGTGTCGCTTCTTTGTCAATACCTATATCATGACAACATGTGAACAATATTTGAAAACATACTATCATTATATCGAGTTAAGCAATATTTAAAATATACAAGAAATAAAGTTGAAGTAGGAAATCATTATGATTTCTATTCAGTTTAATCAATCGAATGCATTTAATTTACAAAATAAGGTGTTATGTACGTGGTTGTTTTTATCTTCGTGTGTGCGTGCTCGTCCATCACAATGCAGTGTGTCATCCGAGCAATTGCTGTATTGTCATTTTCGAAAGGGATGATTGTAATATACCAATAATCACCAGAATATCAATAACGTCAGCCGACATGTATAAAATAATATATATTCTTGACACCCTACTCATGATATATCAACATTGTGTTATTACATAAGAAAGGCAATATTGTTTTCATTGGGGCATTTCTATGCATTTATAGTTCGCTTTTTACAACACACGTTGCGGCAACAAGATACGTGTAAAGCAAACCATTGATGCATATAATATGCAAGAATGGAAATATAGATCTTTGGTCAGTAATTTGTTATACTTAAGATAAGTATGTATAATGGTACCAATGTCAAAAAAAATAATAATATCTATAATAGTCGAATTGTTTCAACGATTATTTTGCTTAACGTTACCCTCAGTATAAATGGACACTATAAGGAATTATTGGTAAATAGTTTATGATTGCAACCATATTAACAACAGACATACACTGATAGTTTACAATAGTCAAACACTGAATTGTATTTTGATATGCTTCATTAACCTTTAACTATACCGTTTATAGTGCTGTCACATTTAATGTGTTTGCCCATCAGCTTTAATCAGTAATACGTAAAACTGATTTTCAGTGAATCTTGCCGTATTTCCATTCAATGTCCGTGAAAATGTGACGTTGGTTTATTATTGATCACGTTTGAACTACTAGCGAAATCTATATTCCAGATATATGATATCTAGACATATAGTGTGTATTGAAGTGTGTAATGATATAAAACACAAGCTGTGCGGCCATTCAAACCCCAATTTAACCAGCATGAAATTCACCACTATTGTTCCTGCTTATCCGAACTCAGTTTTCTGTGGCCACAGATGTGATTACCAACAGTGAAGACCATCAAGTGGGATAAATGTCAATGGGAATTCTTTAATGATGAAGCCGATATCAAGAGGCGGTCAGCGTTCATGGTCAGATTCTGCCTGCTGTGGTCTTAATGTTAATCCTGTTATAACACGTTGACGACCCACAGGATGGGGTCCATGGACCCACAGGATGGGGTCCATGGGCACCCGGAATGCAATAGATATGTCCGCCTTCCAATATTGATATGACAGCAATGAAACAGTGTGTAAAGTATTAGCTGGCTAGATTTACGACACACTACGATCACAAATAATTACCGTAGAACTACATCCTTATGCGTATACTTGAATGGTCACCATATTGACTTTTAAAGTGTAACTAATGTTTTATATATTTCTGGATTTGAATGCTGTTGTAGTTATGTAGGAAAGCCCGTGTTCTGATGATGACATAATGTGTAATGATGGCATAGCTTTAAAATGCTTCTGTTGTGTACTGCGATAAATCTCTTGTAACGAATAACGCGGTCTGTGTTGGACTTTACCTTGACTAATCTCAGATAAATGCTATCTCGTTCTCTATGACCATTTTCAGGATTTACTTCCAACACCTCTTTCAAGAGTTGTGTCTACGTTGATAATGTAAAACAGTAAGCTTCCTCTCTACATGCTATAGTATTATCGTAAACATATCCCTTTCTCAAGTCTATACACTTGCTATTGTGCATCACTTGTTGCTATCTAACGATCCTAATCCTAAGGTTGGGGTGAGATCCCTCTTAGCGTTGTGGTGTTATATTAGTGGCCCTGGGTCTAGGCTCATTATATCTGCTAATTGTAACTCTTATCAATTTATAATTAGAGCAGAGGCCTAGGCAAGGGTCGTGAACCAGTCACTGACGTATGTCGAGGCTGGCCGTTAGTCATCAATGACAATATCTCTAACCAATGGACGGTGCTGGAACGCGTTCAGAGGTCTGTGTTACACATTTAACTTTCTTGATATCCGCAGGCAAAATGTGATGCCTTGGATAGACAATAAATCTGTTCCAAAACGCATTGAATTGTGGAATAAAATGATCAAGATAAAGGTCAAAAGGTGAAAACTTAAATTGAGATAACTTTCAACCACTTTCCGTGTATTTCTTTCTCAAATTGTTAAAGCGTATACGCAAGAACAGGCGTTGTCAGAACATGTTCAAATTTATGCAATAAACAGACATATTCGCAATCTGTTCAAGTATGTGCAATATGAGAAGCAAAGCCACGAAGTATTCAAGTATGTGCAAGTAATAAGCATAGTCACGATTGTGCAAGACAGAAACATGGTCACAAAGTTTTCAAGTATATGCAAGAAAGAAGCACAGTTACGAAATCAATACTGGATAAAGATCACCACCGAGGCCAATACAATTCATATCGGAAGATTCCAGCTAAAGAGCATGTTACGTGTTTACACGAGACAACATGGCTTAAGTATTTCGATTGGTCTCGGGGTTAAGTGTTCCTCTCCCATTACCCACTACGGCATCCCGTCAGATGTGTGAGTCTCAGATGTCTGCGAGTGTCGCCAGTTTCTGTTCTGCTTGTCCAGCTATGCCGACAATGTTCTGGCTGTATGTGTGTCACCCTCCCATGCTGGGCACTGATATGTGCGTGCGGGCACTGTAGCAACCTATCCCCTGCGTGTTAGCGCCCTCTGGGCAGTAATACGATCCAAGGGACGGCTCCGCAGCAGGCGTGTCCAGTCGTGAAATGGTCGAAAGGGGGTCCTCTTCGTTTTGGTAGGTTGGGATCACGTACGGGAGTGATAGGGCACTTTGGACAATACGAGCACTGGGCTGGAACTTCATGTTTTGAAGGCAAGACCATGGAGTAGAGGTGATCTGGCAGGTCATGTTTCCAACCAACACAACGATCGTAGATACATTCAAACATTTCTGGAATATTTGGTCAACATGATTCGCATCGCCACGATATCACCCCTTGAAGGAGTATACTCTTTTAAGGGATCACTGACGATCAAAATGACAGCCTTACCGAAGAAAGCTATAAACCAATGCTTAATCGCTCGCCTAGTACAGTGGTAATCCCAAGTTCTTAAAAACCCCATCCTGATAGCATCTCCCTACTGTTGATCTGATCTATTGATGTAACTACGGTAGTGCATGGAACTGTGTCCCGTAAATCAGGAACAATATATCTCTGTGTTGGTCAGTTTACGTTGATGATCCCCAGTGATCCCATCTGCTCGTTGGCAATGGTCCTACACGAGACGTCCTCTCGCGGTCAGTTTCCTTTCCAGTCGGTTGGTCAGATCTCAAATATCCAGCTGGCCACTGTCCACCCCTGCTCCAACTATGGTCAGACAAACGTCCATTTGGACGTAACTCGTTGTCCATTCAGATCCACGCGAGTGCCGCTGGGAGTCTTTTTCCGAATGTATTACCAGGAAGCATTAATTAAAGATTATTTTGTCGATTGAACGAGTCCCATAATGCTATTGTTTTGACCCCCAATGAGTACGCAGAACGGATTAGATTGACCCACAAATCTTTTTAACGGAATAGTGTTTATTGTGTGTGGCAAAGGTTGCACATTAAGACTACAGCTCGTATTTCACGACTAATCCTCCATTAACCTGCGAGCAGACTGTCGACAATCGACCTGTGTTTGCATATTCACTTGCAATCCATAAGCAGGTATGGTTCACGCTTTTGAGCAGAACACTCAGTTGCAGCAGTGTAACTGATGCAGTGAAATTGGAATGTTTACTACATGGCTGGTCCTTACGCAAAATACACTGCTCAAGTCGTAAGAGGTTACGCTATGGTTTACCAAATAACACAAGTTACGACTGGGCAGCACAAAGAGGAACATGTTTGCGCGAGGATCGGAGTCTTCTGCGCGTGACAAGACTCTGGCAGTGAGACATGCTGTATGGTTTCATCTCTGACAGTTCATGAATCAGGGGCTCGACTTTCCCAGCAATCATCACTTGTGAGTGTCGGTGGGAGCCCACCTGGCGGTTATGAATAGTCTCCTGCAGCACAGAGATGAGACAGACATGGGTGGATGCAGACCTCACTCTCTTCTAACTGGGCAGCCACGAGAAGGAGCATGAGCCTTGATGGATGAGGGTCTAGAGGAGAGGTGGGAGGGTCGGTGTAGGACGAACACTCAAATCACGTAAATTATTACTACATATGCGTCCATGATTACATAAATGTCAGCTATCATTAACTCACCTTATGGTTTATTATGTGGAGCTTCTCTAAGTAGAGGGACAAGATGGGGGAGATGTGCGTGAATGCAGTGTTGAAAAATATATTAAAACTCCGCTTTCATCCTTGAATAATAACGGCTTTGTAGCTCCGTGGAACAATGTCCGGTATATCGGTTTCGTTTTAAGTCTTTGGTGAAATTTGAGCCTTACAGTTTTCAGTTTAAATCAGTTCTCGGTTACACAAACAATATCTTTCCCCCGAATGTTCACTTTGCTGCACGATGAAAATAAGGCATGACATTGCAGATCGCCTTTTCCATGAAGACAATGGATGTGCACTGGGTTTAGTTTAAATGCCTGTGTATATTCATATAATGTTTCCTTGGCAAAGCATAGACAACTTCCAAGCTTGTATGTCTTGATATTTTAACATCTCGTTAAGATTCTAGACTTTGAGTCTGACACGGGTAGAAAATGATATCACTGTACGTTATTAGGCCTACTGAATTGTTTTGTTCGTCTCTCGTGCCTCGTTAAGCACTGATTGATTTCAGATTTATGATTTATTAAACAGCGAGTTGCAAGTGACAAGGGAATCATTATTCACGGAAGAGACGGATGAAGTCTATGTTCTACCTACAGGACTCGATGCATGTTTATTGAAGGAGCATGTTCTACCCTGTACTGATTACCTGATTTCCGTTCCCCTTCATTTCTAGAAACAGGGGGGTTCATTCCACTGGTGGCACGGTGGGCTAGATGACATGTACGGTCACTGGGATTGAAATATGATATTTAGTGCAGATTAGTTTTGAGAAAAACAGCTCGTCTTGCCTGCCCCAGCTACTCGTAGATATTACAACGGTGTGAGAAAGGTTTAGCTAGCATGGCCACCTCTCACCCTGTGATAGTAAATGTCATATTTTCTGATGGATGTGTAAGCCCCAAATAAAAGAGGGTGTCAAGCAGATATCTCATCTCATATTTATGTTGTGTTTCGAGTTCTGAGTTCCGAGTCCTGAGGAGATGGTCACAATGAGATCCCTCCTAAAAGGCGGCAGATACTCATGAAGCAAGCCATTGGTCTTCACACTCCTCGCTGAAGTCCTTCCAGTTCTCATTAGACAATCTGTATTGGTTCACACAATTCCTCATTGCCATTACGAACGTTTCAGTTTCCACTGACCAAAGCCGTTTTTACTAAGCTGACATAGCTTGTATTAAATCCTTTTCCTTTTGTTAAAACACAATCAATCCTGAAATTGACGTTGTATAAGGTTGTTTAATTGCATATGCATTTCATCGAATTTCAATCCCAGAACCAAGTGAAGGCTAAGCGTTTCCAAAATGGCTGTCCTTCAACTCCGCCTCCTCTAGATTACTCCACCCAATGCTGGCAATGACCTCTGACCTCTGGACGGAGGATGACAAGGTGGTACATTGAATGACTGCCTCACCTGTCGGGATATTGATCAATCAGCTACTGTGGTACCTACCTGTACCTGCCAGTCAAGAGTTCCACGTGTCACGTGCGCTCCGTATGCATCACTGTCGCTCGTCTTGTACATTACTTATCTTTATCAATGATGAAGAGCTTGACACAAACTCCAGTCACACATGACCTGTGTCCAGTTGTACATCTGCACAACGGGTCTTGTTAAATATTCTGAACGATGCATTAGAGGGTATGGCCATTACCATTTATTGCGCAGGTTAAACATTTGCCAATGCAAACATTAATCCTAACTACATTTCCGCAAGTATATTAGTATGCTAAATAACAATGGTTATAAATGAGAACTTTACGAAGAAGTTCTCAAAATTACAAATCATTATTTGGTAGAACTCCTTGAAATATATTTCTTAATTTATTTATGTATTTTTTTTGTTCGGTTTGGTATGTCTGTAATTCATTACTGAAACAGTGGACTCATGTCTTTGAACAACCTAGGCATAACATGCAATAGCGTTGTTGCCTTTGTTCATTTACTTATTTTGATTTATTTTGATTGTTTTGTTTTGTTTTAGTGAACACTTTGCAATTATGTCTATATATAGGCGAGGACTATCAGAAAGCATGTTCACTCCTATTATGCCACTTGAATAAATTAATATTATGTCACTTGAATAAATTAATATTATGTCACTTGAATAAATTAATGTTTCTTGTCGATACTATGCTAGAACATGAAAGAACATTTGCTGTTGACGTTGAATATGACGACAAAACATGTTGTTTTTTTAGGATGGAATCTATTATCACAATGGGCTTATGATTAAATACGAAATGTTGCTGAAATTTGTGTTGACAAAACATCAGTGCAGGTAGTTCATTATGCCTTTGATTGCTTATATATGTCAAGAATGTCTATATCTGTGAAGAGTGCACGTGCACTTGCAAACATGCACTATATGATAGTAAATCAACATTATTATTAACCCTCTCACTGCTGGAGGCAACCGGAGATGCCCTAACGAGCAGTGCATGTGTCTAATCCAGCAGGGAGAGGGTTGCTAGTAATCATGTTGGTGTGGTTGTTTTTCTAGTGGTTTTCTGCTATTTAATTGTTTATAGTTTTTATTTTGCTTCTGTCTGTGTATAGCTATGACAAGTCATCATTTACTATGGAGGGTGCATGGTGACAGTAATCTGTCTTTATGTCGCATTTCATATTTTTTTTGTACAGAATTATACATTGGAAATGAACACTATTTGGCAGTAACTAAATTAATTCAGAAACTAATGTCACAAACATGTGTCAAGATTCAAATGATTAAACGCCTAATATTTCATCATAAACTTGATTTTAAACAAGGATCAGTTGCATGCTTATATACTTTCGCACTGTTTCTTGTCTTTAAAAATAATAATTCCTTTCTTCATTATTATTAGTAATAGTAGTGTTCTGAACTAATTTTAATAATTCAGATATATTATTTGATGAACTGATTATTTGGCCAAAGCAGAAGCATGTATACATGCATCTTTATAATACATAATGGTACATTTATCTGATATTAATACAGGATACTGGCACGTCAATACTCCTTAGTATGGCTTCAATTGCTGTCGTAAACAATTGGAATACATCCTGTTGTTCATATCCTTCACATTATTACTGTCGCACAAATAGTTTTACATTTACCAATTTACAGACATACTATTGAGGAATTCATCATGACTTTGATCTTTACAAGTCTTATTATTTGTATAAATACGATGCATTCTCTATCATTTTTAATTGCATTTACATTTATATCCATCTGACGTCGTTCTGTTTCGAGAATGTTCCTTGTTTATTTTTGAATATGTTCATATGGAATTATAGTAGATAGTTTTACTCCCTTTGCTTCGTATTGAATAATTGAACTGTTAAGAACTTATTGCGTTGATATGTGTGAGTTGGCTTTCACATATCTTGTTCTCTATATCCTAGTGCTTGCTTTGGTGAACGTATCGGTATATAAAACTATATTATTATTGTCAGTATTAATACAATTATTATTATTATTATTATTATTATTATTATTATTATTATTATTATTATTATTATTATTAAATCACTGTTATTGACATCAATATTATTATTATTATTATTATTATTATTATTATTAAATCATTATTATTGACATCAGTATTAGTATAATAATTATTATTGTTATTATTACTATTATTATTTATTGTTACCATTATTCATATGAATTAAATCTAAACTACCGCATGACACACTCAGTATTACGAATTCTATTTATTTTGCTATCTCATCATCTCCAACGCATACCTTTGGGCAAAGTTGTCAAATAACTGTGTCAATAATAATAATTAATATTTCCCAGTAGCAGAATATATTAATCATACATTATCGTCAGTTGAATAGTGATCTATTCCCCGCCCATGTCTTCCACTATCCGAAGTCTATGTTTTCGGACAATCATGTAAATAGTGCTTGACAGGGTATACATTGCATTATGAAATGCACGTGGGACCGTGCTGATAAATTTCTCTCACATATTCAGCACATTGACTGTGGCAGAGGGTATCCCCCGGTCCCCTCAATACACGAACAGCATGTGAAACACACTGATAACATTGACATGATGGAGTGCCACTCCAAAGACAGGCCTCTCCAGGGTAATAATACAAGATTAATTATCTCAAATGATTTCGGATTCCAGTCCTGGTATTGTGGAGTTTATAACATTACTGTAATGAGAAGTCGAAATACGAAGTTTTAAACTTCGTAAGAAAAATGAGACGATGGTCGAATAAAAAATAAAAAGCCTTTATGATTTATGTCATGTGCGGTGTTCCGTACAAATTGTATTATAGAGTTATATCAGAAGACAGATTGACCAATAATTATAATCCGCTGGGTTTACTGGAATATTACAAACGATATCATCGTCCATGATCTTTTTTAATAAATACCGAATTCATGTTAATGCTGTGATTTCTGAATTCAGCTTGAAATTATTATTTGTATCTATGTGAAACTATATTTATGATTGGATATATATGACCACCTGTGTATGCCATTTTATACAGATGCGTGGAATACTTTACAGATGCGCTAAATATATTTTTGGATTAACCACATCTTCGACCAATTTGACGTATTTTGTCAAATATATCTTTTGATTAAACGCATTTTCGACCAATTTGAAGTATTTTGTCAAATATATGTTTGGATTAAACGCATTTTCGACCAATTTGAAGTAGTTTGCAAAATATATTTTTGGATTAAACGCATCTTCGACCAGTTTGAAGTATTTTGCAAAATATATTTTTGGATTAATCGTATCTTCGACGAATGTGAAGTATGTTTGTATACATCCATTCCATCTATACATTTACTGGTGTCTACAGGCATGGCAGTAGGAACATAGATGGGACATCATAGACTGATAAACACACTCATGGTCAATAATTGCGCGAATTTTAGTCATTTAATCTTTTTTTTTTACAAAATGTTTCTATTAAACTAAGTAAGTTATGCCACGGAAAAATATAATGTTCAGCTGTTCACAATAACCGTAATCAGTTGACTACCGGCGAAATTGTATATTTACGATTTGCATAAATGAAATTGGCACACACTTCGTGCATGTGACGTTGATGTAAAGTCAAGAGTCAGTCACGTGACAATACGCTCGTGCTTCACTCGTGGGATGTGAAAATAAAAGTACGCAATGAGCAGAGTGCACATGGTGTATTTAGGCATTGAAGTAGTGTGGATACATTTTATATTATATATAATAAGCAGAATGAAAAACATTACAGATTGTTAATGTACTATCGTATATAGTAATAGCAAATTCACTATAGGGAAGCGCCCCCTAAATAACCACATCCCAAAATAAATCATATCATTAACTATATATGTCGGTTTTTCGTCAATTTGGACCATAAACACGTAAAGTATCGTATGTAATAAACACTAACTGTCGGACAGTCGTACATGATAGAAGAACCAATGATTTATTATACGACGTTGTATTCCACGTTTGATCACGTGACTGGCGTCCTGGCATCCATTGTGGAATAGACATCCCATAACCCTCCCATATTTTCCATTCGGTCTTTCTGTGTCCCACTGTTATCGATATTTGTAAATTACAAATTTGTAGAAATACACGTTTATTGTTAGTCTTATTCATACAAGTGATACTTTCGGTGTTGGGTTACGAGGATTCTTTTCCGCCTAGACGGGATGGCGCCGGAGCCCGTCATTAGGGAAATGTCGAGCCTAGCCATGTGATATCCAGATTGGGGATAGGGCAACCAGCATATGGAATTAATTGTATTTGTGTTTAGCTTTAGTAAATATATTTTTAGAAATAATGGAATTAATAAGTGGGCCAAATTTCAACCTAAAAACCTTAACGTGATTGAATTCAATATGTTTGTGTTTTGGTCATATTGTTGTGCATATCTAATCAGTTATGGGCTTAGTATTAATTATGGTTAATCGCAAATTGGTTAGTATGACGTATTGCTGTTATTATTAATGTCTTAATCAGAAGTGCAAGGTCACGTGGTTCCAATAAAATATCAATAGATATCTATTTTAGTAGCAGTTGCCGCCTTCGTTGCCTTTAACGAAATTACACGAATGTGTAGAATAAGGTGCATGATTATTAAGAAATGCCATTGCCCATGTCGTACTCTAATTTATATATTTACAAAATACTATGTATGACCCCGGAAGTGCAGGGAAATTGAGGTCGCATGTCCGCTCTGCCGCACCGCGACCATGTTCAAATTGTTCATTTTAATATCAACACTAAGCAATTAAATTCCATATCATAACCCCTGTCATGAGTAGATGTTGTATAGTCGATATATATTTTTACGTTAATGAAAGTAAGATATCTTAATGTTTGGAGATTTCGTTAATTTCTAAATAGATATACTCGATTTAGTATGCTCGTCACTGAACTTATAGCGTCATAATTAAGCTGTATGATGTGTGCGAAACCTATAGTGTTGATATGTATAAGATAGATGTATGTCTATATATAACAATTTAAAATAAATAATCATTAATATTAATGCAGTTACTTCATATTCGTTAACACGACATCACTATTCCCAACAGTCGGTTCAGAAAATTGTACATCGTCACATGTATTTGTTACACTAATACAACATTATTATATTTTTTATGCTATTTGCGTTTGTTTGTTTATCATAATGGACTTTATCTTGCCTACGGATGCAATAAACTGTTCTTGTTTTCACACCTGTCTGTAGAAATCGTCATGAATCCTCGTCCTGGCATAAATAGATTTTAAGATGGCGACGATAATATAGTATTGATTTTTAACTGTACTCCTTCGTATATGATAGTACAAGTTATCATGCATGTACAATAAAACAACAACAATCACACGAAAGGTGACACAATGATAAAATAACGATCGTTATTTATACCCGTAGTGTTATAAGGGCAATGTTTGCGTTGCATTAACTCTAAATGTCTATGAAAGCATCTGCGGCCTAGAGATAGTATCAATGTGTATTTCGCTGACACCTTCACAAGTTTCCTAAGTTTACCCCTCGAGGTATATGCACGGAACAGAGGTAAGGTTCGAGGCTAATTTAACAAGCGATGTTTTGACATGATTTATGCTTTCTATATTATCTCTTTGAGACTCCTCCCATTTCGCATCTCTCCGGGCCATGCGTCGTTATATCGCCACCTCTGATTGGAGATAAACTCAGAGTTGCAAGGCTTCTACTCGGTGTGATTCCCGTCCAGGAAACAAATCATTTCATCAAAAGAGATGCGATATACAACTAAATGAGATTTCATTTCCTGTGGAAGCGCGCGATTTTTATTCCGATAAGGCATGGCCTGTATATAATTAGATTTCACGATTGGCACGTGCGACTAGATCCGCCAATGAGAGACATGGACTGATTTGAAAAGCTAGAGCACCTGTGATGTTGTTCCTTATTTTTTTCTTCTTTTAAAAAAGTGGAAGTGTTAAGTGGTATATTCGTTAAAGGCTTTTAAATCATAATAAAAATTTGAATAGTATTTGTCTAAAAATAATATCAAACTGGGGCTGTACAGAAGTGGCTAGCCAATGAAATATGTAGTTGATATAAAAATGTACGTTCATGAATGGGAAATAGGGTTGAATTTACACTTTTATTGCTCCGATTGCTCCTCTACCCCAACCCCCATCATTATTAATTTCCTTGTTTGGGATTTATTTCTTGAAATTATGTATGATTTGAAAATGTAAAATAGAAACTTTCCAAAATGTGCAAATGATTACATATTTCAAGGAAATTAAATGATTATTGGATATGCTTTGCTATTTATATTATTTCACACTCTTGACGATTAATGGTCATGTATTTGTATTGGTTTCTTTGTGTTTCAGGCTCCAGGGTTTGCTACCAGAGGTAGGTATATGACGTCACAAATCGACAAAGGATATCAGCATCAATGTGAACACAAATATGATAAGAACGTTTCATAGTGTGGCATAAACCATTTAAAAACCTTTAAATCGGTGCTGCATCACCAATCATTGGTTTGGCTGCTTTATTGCACGGAAAATACCTGGTGGTAAATTTTAACCAACACAAAGGTGATAAAATGATCATAAATGCTTATGTGGGAATTCTACGTGTAAGTATATACCAATAATAAAACGAGCAATAAAACTTATATATTGATCTGCTTTCTTGTGAACTGTTTTCTCAACGAGAGGAAGTTTCTGCCTTGTCATTGTTGAAGGAATTTAAAGACACAATTCGCGTTAAGATGCGAATCTGGTTGTGGTGATTTACGCTGGGACTCAAAGATATAAAATCTCTGCGGCCCTTCTGCAAGTCGAGATGGAAAATAACAAGGCGTACATTGGTAGTTGAGCGGAGCTAATCCTTAAAGTATAGATGTCCATATCCCGAAAACCAAATATCGTCATTGCCACTCCCACTTTCTCATTGAGCTGAAGAAAATGGACAATCTAACGGAACGGGTGGTTTAGTTACTTTGTATCAATAATAGACCAGCCTGACGTTATATATCGCCATCTCAAATGTCTTGACAAGAAAGTGGGGGGATTTGGTAAGGGTTTGGGAATTGGTAGGGGTGGGGATAGGTTCAATCTTATTTGACCTCAGACTGCCCTCACCCCCTCAACCAAAGAACCAGAGAAACAGTTCTTCTTCCATTCCGGTTATATTATATATGCTGATGCCATTTACAAAGCATCCCTACGTTTTACAATGTCAAATAAACTTACTTAGCTTTCAGCAGTTCGGAAATGGAGATCAAATCTAATGGAACTTTGCAATCTGGTCGCGTTTCTAATACTTTCCTTAGCTAGAGCATCTGAACATACATGTACCTATACGAAACGGCGAAACTCCAAAGTAATGGTAGATTACACCTCGGCTAAGGTTGAGGCACGGTTATATTAGTGTTATGCCATTTTGTTTACGAATATGTGCATCATGTCTAAAAATCCACAAAATACATTTAAATGCTCTACTTATTAGCTTTATATTCATGTTTTCTGTGTGGAACCCTATATTTTCTGATGTAGCACCAGTAGGACATACTCAATTGAACACGTTCATTTATTTACACATAGGAGTTAGTTCCGCTCTTGCTTTCTATCTTTGCACTTAATTTAATAAATCAACATCGTTTGTAATTGTTATTTGTATTTTATAGCACCATTTGTCATTTTATCAATATATGATTTGTTTAAAATATGTCTTAGACTAAATTTAAAACATGATATATAGAAAGTAATTCAGGCTAGTAATATATGTTTATTCATGCCTTCTTAACTTATTCATTCTAAAAAAAAATATAGGTCACATTTTATACTATTAACCTATCCCTTGATACACGTGGGAATACTTCGGTACTTCGCGTTACCAAACACCTTAACGTGTTCATGTCACGATAGTTTGGTCTAATATCCTTTGGTGTTTCGCTATAATGAAAATGTAACTAAGATTACTGAGTGTATTCGGGGAGTTTCTCACAAATAGAAATAGCAAATATATGTTTAAGTGTAAATGTGCATATGTAAGACATTTGGTACTTAAATATGTTAGGAAAATTAGTATGTACAGGATCTGGACCTAACCTTATTATCGACGTCGTGTTATGTTTTATCGACGTCGTGTTATGAGAGTACTCACAGCCTCATTATTAACGACTCCTGGTGTTAGTTGTTTTCCATTCACGAATTAACGATTACATGGATAATATCAATCTGGTTAGAATTACCAGGCACTATGTCAGATTTGAAATAAATAATTAAGATATGCCTACATAACAGTGCTAAGAACATGACTGGTAACATACAACTAAAACTTGAATGGCAGCTTGAGTTGTATACTCCCAGGGTGTTGAGAAGGAAAATGAAATCACACTGATCCATTGCCCGATGTAACGGTGTAGTGCTATAAGCATGCTATCGAACGTGGGTTTGGCGTAATAGAAATGCTCACATTAATATTATTGTAAATGTAATTATTATAATAATAATTATTATTATTATTATTATTATTATTATTATTATTATTATTATTATTATTATTAATTCAATACAACTGGAGACAAATAGCATAGCAAAACCGTTGTTTTTAATATTCATTTTTATTGATACAATCTCGTCTTGGAAAAATATTTACATCGATGAACCATCTGTTCGTATACTATAGTTACTGGATAGTAAAATAGTCTGTTGGCTGTTGACTTTCAGTGCAAATAGACCATTACCAATGTGTTGTGTTTGTCAGATACGAGCTTCCAGACATCGATTGTTACATAACCAAATAATCTAAGTTTAAATAAGGTTATTTCGACTGGGTTTTTTTAATTTTCAATTCAATTTTATCAACTACACGAGTAGAATGTACGGATCAAGTGTAGTTTAATCCCATAGGGTAGAGATGTGGCAAAACTACATGTTGTTGAAAACTCAAAATCATTTAGAGCGACTTCCATGTGTGTGGTATTTTGGTCTACTATAGTTTATTTCAAACAATCCTATACTGACAAATACTGTGATAAATCTCTTTAATGGAAATACACAAACTGTAGTCGAATTATTGCGAGCTTTGTAACTTATTAAATTTAACTTTAAGCATAAAAATATAGTTATCAATTAGTCAGATGCTTCTTTAATAAAAATCAAGAGTGCATGTACTTGGATGCACGTTTAAACGACCAGCTATATTCCGATAGGTAAACAGAATTAAGTCAGCTCAGTTATCAACCAACATAATATATTACACTTAGTACAGTATATGTTAAATACGTTGTTTGTACATTTAAAGTTTTCAAATATTCATTAAATCCGAAAAGTTGGAGTTGTTCCCCTTTGACCACATATTTGGCTATCCGGTTCACCTAAATTATACATTAATAGTTGCTAATTAACGACAATATGCGAGTTCATAACAAAAGTCAACGTTGGAATTAATTGCATTGTCGTAAACATTCACTAAATAATGTTTTTGAAGCTTCCTTTACTCGTATAATGAAGATCAGCAATGGACGATGTCTAAGTTACCATACTATAGTCTATAATATCAACCAAGTAAAACAACCTCCAAACTAACTATTGCTGGTAGAATGAGAACGAACTATATCTGTTTACTTATGTATGGTAAATACACATCCGGAAAAAAAATACATATATATTTTAAACTTCATACATGCATTGTTTTATATCTAATCTGCAAATATGTCGGGATTCGAGCCGAGAATTGAAAGAAACACAAAGAGATTAACGGTTTTCATCACTCCCTTAAGTTGCTTCCCCTTGACCTATCTCTGGTCCTAGATGGCTTCATTTTGTTTAAGTTTCCTAAATATGTAGAGTGTCCAGTATATTATACCTTATGCACACATATGCGTACAAGTCTAGTAGGCATGTGTGTTAGACGTTTACCCTTGTAGAGACGGTATGTATATGCAAATTGAACCTTCTCTATTAATGCACACCGTGTATGGTCGTAATACTGCAGTCAGGTGCTTCGAGACGAGAATATAGGCCTAAACACTGTCAAAGGACCGTTAAGTCGACAAACTAAGATTCATGCTAAGATTATTATAAATATTAAGATAGATTCAAACGTTACAGTAGATAATGATGATGATGTTCTCAGCATTCCTCATAAATAATCGTTTTACAACAGAATAATGCTATGTCGTTATCTAACTTGTAATATGTTGAACTAATGGCTGGCTATGACGTATACAGGTTAAACTAAAGAATGTCAATAGTTCACCATGAAACCTACTGTCGAATGAATGAAGAACTGATAAATGAAGAACTGACAGTTTTTACTCTATAAACAGTGTCCTTCCCCCCTCGGTTTGAGAAACAATACCTCAAACCGTTATATTTCTACGTTTCCAAAGATTTAAGAATGTAAGCTACAGAAAAAATCTCAACGTCCTAGATACAATTTGAATTTTAGCGCCATGCAAACTTTCTTCATCCAATCAGCTTTGACGTCACGTGATTTTCGGTATGCGATTACCTCGTCAATTGAATAAACAGTTGATAAAGCATGCTGATATCTAACGTTTTATCACCGCCTCGTATGATACACACTTGAAACGTATTCAATTACAATAATAAAAATAATAATTAATTTAAATGTATATTTATTAAGAAAAAATGAATTGTTTCTAGTAAATTATAGTGCGCGAATAATTGGTCAATTATAGATAAAGTGTAGATACTAGTATATCCTGCATAGAGATGCTTTTCTTTGTTTTATATAACACGTGTTATGACGTATGCTTTTTAGAACAAGTCACTTTGAACATTGTGCGTTATTATTTGAGCTTACATTTATTCTTAAAGTAAACATATAAGAACTGGTGCACAGCTGCTTGACAGAAGACGTACTCCATCCAATGGTAACATACGTAATATACGCAGTACATCCCAAAGGAACATAGATCTACTGATTAGTTTCCCAAATAGCAGTAATTTAATCATCTTTACATTTTATTTAGCATACATGTATGTATTCACACATAAACGCTCTGCTATGGAAATGTATATAAATATGTATTCTTGTTAAGCAAAAAACATGGTACCATCGTTGGTTACCATTTGTTTGATGACAACAGTTGACAAGCTCCGAATACAAGAAGCACTCAAAATCATGTTACCAGACTTAACACAGTGTCTTTGTCTTAGGAAAGTAATACACTTGTATTTGAGTTTGTGTTGAGGACGTGCAATTCCTCCTTCTCACTGCGCTAGTTCATGGGTTCTCTCCTACGATCCGGCTTCAGAGAAAGTTTAAAGGATATACAGGATATCCAATGACTATTTCGTGTTCTGTGAACATTTCCCGAAGGAAATGCTGCCCATGGTTCAATGGAAGCATCCGCTTTTAATTCCATTAGTTTTACGAGCGAACGGAGCCGTTAAAGTAGAGAACACCAAATGCGGGTGGTATGCAGGGGCGTGTGCTCTGTCAGTTGCTCTTACAGCAGTTGTACCAACTTAGTCCCGGAATAATGCTGCCTGTCATTGCAATCGTTTACGGTCGCGGAAAGGAAGTGGAATTGCACTGCTGGTCACGAAGACGAGTGATGAAGATCACGATGGATAGTGTCCGAGTCTTGGCCTTGTGGCTAGTCAAAGTTGATCATCATGCAGTAGATGTATGTTGTATCCAGATCACTTACTTCAGCGCTGCCTCTACGCACGGACTACAAACCAGTCGTGTCTTCCACCCAATTCACGGAGAGACGACGAAACTACGACTACACGTATAAACAACGAGACAGGGAATACGACATCCTCTGTGTAATTGAATACATTATCCCAATTAATACGACATGATTATTTTGGCACGTTTCATTAAAGTAAGCATCAAAGTGTTCACAGAAGAAGATAATTAATGAGTAAGAAGATGGTGCCATCTCTGATATACGTTCAATTGATTTTACTTGTAATCCTAAGCCGAAATATTGTTATTAAATATGTGTAAATGATGTAACGATGTAGTATGTGTAGTATTCTTTATCAGTATACAATCACGCATTAGATATGCATTCGAAACTCATTCAGATGTATGTCATATAATTAACACTTTGATCACCGTTACAATGACAATCATTCACCTTCAAGTTATCGGAAGCTAAGATGTAAAAGAGATGGCTATCTGGTTACTTCATGCGAAAAAAAAAGTACCCAAGAGATGAAGCCTAATATAACGGAATTAGATTTGGAATGGTTCCAATGAGTGTTCTCTGGTATCAGAAGTATTGATATCTTTCTTAGTTTTCCATAACGTTGAATTGAACAGAAGAACATATATATGATTCTGAAGTCGAAATTAGACGCACACGAAGAGAGAGAGAGAGAGAGAGAGAGAGAGAGAGAGAGAGAGAGAGAGAGAGAGAGATAGAGAGAGAGAGATTGGAAGGGAGGGTAGCGGGAGATAGACAGAGGCACAGAGAGAGAGATATTGGAAGGGAGGGGGAGAGAGACAGAGAGGCACAGAGCGAGAGGAAGGGAGAAAGACACACACAGAGAGAGAAAGTACAGACAGAAAGAGGGAAATAGAGACAAACAGAGATAGTTAAACGTTTTCCCTAACGTTGAACTGAACAGAAGAAAATATATATGGTTCAGAAGTCTAAATTAGTATGAGACCTACACGAAGAGAGAGAGAGAGAGAGAGAGAGAGAGAGAGAGAGAGAGAGAGAGAGAGGCGCGGTTAGAGGGGATAAACAAAGATACACTGATACATACAGATTATACAATGCTGCTATGCATCTCGTCCTAAATAAGTTTACCATAACATATACATATATTTAAAGATGTCAATCGTTTCCGTATTTGATATACTTCAGTAGAATCCAAAAAGTTCAATCAAAATCGTGATCATCCAATACCCACTTACATTGATGCAAGCCATTCAAACACTGACAATTGCTATTTTACGAGTTATATCGCTGCCAAAACTCGGCGGGATATCATATAAAATATCGCAGCATCAACTCCAAGGCATAAATACACACTTACCACGCCATATGTAATTCTATTAGATTAGATTACTGAATTAGCCTATATGTGTGCACATTTCGTCAATGTGTATTTTAGAAATGCAATAGTTCATGGTGAATGCAAAAACAGATGTGCAGAAGCTCACGATGTACCCTAATGGGTGTGATTAATTAGGGATGGAAAACATGGTCAGTTTTTCAGCGGTCTTCATTAAACCATGTTTAATAACCAATCTCATTATGATTCGTCCTACGTAAATATTTACATAATGATATGCATCTGGTGAATTGTTTAATGCACAACACGTGTTCGTGTACGAGTTCAATGATCCAAAGTATTATTACAATTCTTTGTATACAATTTGTATTCTGTAAATATTCTTCCCAGAAACGTTCATGTCAAGCCATCTACACAAACCCAATCAACCAACAGGTGAGGTGATTGACAGGATGAACACAATTCGAACAGTATCACCAGTACAAATGAACACGGATGTGTATACATATATACAGCTTCGAGTCCTGTGACGTATTGTCACCATCATATATACACATAGGGTCAAGAATGGGATTAAGAAGGTTAATCCTAGATTACAATTTGTTGTTTTTCTCGCGTTAATGTACAGGCTTCCCAATCCTAGGATCCTCGTTTTCAAACCAAAGCCGGGTCAGCTGTTAAGCTCGACCATCTTAAGCCAGTATGGTGTTACGTTGAGAATTGGTTGCCGATCTCCGCCGTTGTTGAGGTCAAGCGTATTAAGTGACCAAGTCCTTAAAACAACGATTGTTCTATCTACGGATAAACTGTAGTAACGTGTAGTCTAAGTTGAAGATTAAGTGTCGCCTTTTTATATATATTCGCACAGGTAATAAATCTGGAAATTGTTTGCACCAACAAAAGCCATTTCGTGCAAGACTCTCGTTTCGGTGGTTTGTTGCCACTCTGGTGCGATAAAATAGAATGCTACTGTTCTCCCGTTTGACAAACACAGAACATCACATTGTCTCATGTTATAGCGCAGGGGCGATCACCAAGCGGCGTTACTCTTCCCGCAGTCCTCGTAGTTTAGAGGTATCAGATCAACAGAAATCCATGTCCATGGAAAATTGGTCTCGGAACAGAAGAGAAGAGAAAAGAACAGAAGAAAAGAACCCAGACCAGAATACACGACATAACATTTATTCTCACAGAAAACAGTATATAGTAATACATAGTAATTTCTCTTCTGAACAGAGGTTTTATTCTCACACATTGGTACTTATTAGTGCAACGCAATAATATTAAGGAATTTCAATTTTCATTTATTGTTTTGCATACAAACTGGAATAGAATCTTATATAGCATACATGTTTGTGCAAATCGGTATTCCACAGAAAGTTATTTTTATTTGTCATATTACTTTTCTAGGTAACTAGTAACAGAATAATACTGGTAATTCAATGTCATGAATATGAAGAAGACATCATATCCAACTGGAACAACATAACCCATACTCTATATGCACTAATAACTTACGTTCTTAGAACACTATAATTCATTGAGATGTCTAATTTGAAGTATAATATATGAAGTTCCAGGTGCTCTGATCACCACCTAGTGACTACTAGTTTACCTACAGACATTGACTTGTGGCTAATATTTCCTCCCAGCTCGTGTTGATGTGTCCAGATGTGGGGTATAGATAGCCCAATGTGTGCGGTGCCTTTTCATTGACATTTGTTTTTTTTGTGGTTTTTTTTATATCACGAGAATTTACCGTATACCCTATTGTGTAATACACACTACCGCTGCCTCGTTGCACATTTGAGGTCATGCGACATGCATTCACCTCGTTTGTAAACCGATCCCTCCAGAGACGTTAAAGTTAAAAATGTCTTCTTAAATTACATTAAATGTATTTCGATAATTTGATAAGCATATATAAATAGTCGAGAAGGGCATAGACTGAGGTTCGTATGGTTTCACAGTGAAGAGATTTTGAACGATGACGGTGACAACGGACTTCGCTGTGACATGAAGGCACTTGAATTCCACACTGGTCATGGCTTTCACAGGTGTGGTGACGCCGCTGGAGGAATATCTTATGCGCAAAAACATCTACCTCTGTAAGTGTCAAGTGGATTGGCGGTTCCCTGATAGAAGTAGATAATCACACCAAAGTATTAGTATTCCAGAACTTCAAATATATCAACGTCAGTCGTACGCGTAACATAAGCGGAGGAATATCGATGATGTCTATCTTTTTACCTTCATCAACACCATGTTGCTATTATTTTTAACTTTAAGAAACCTGAGTGGAAATGACTTTAGTTTCACAACAAATATATCAGTGTGTTCCTTTGCGGATGAGAAAAACAGCTGATACAATCGTTCGGATTGACTTTCAAAAAGTGTAAAATTAAATAAAAAATTTAAAAAACATACTAGCAACGGTGTATATAGTTAGATTTTGGGAAAACAATAATATAATCATTTAACGGTCATTACAACGGATTTCCGCCATAGAGAACAGTAACTACTTTGTATGCTCAGCAATGGCGAATCATGCTTGTGGCATTCACCATCATTCAATTAAAAAATATTTTTCATTTAAATAATTTACGTTTCACAAACATCATACACAAGTAATGAGCCATGAATAATGTTTCACAACACTGGATTTGTGGAATTAACTTATAATGAACTCGTTACAGTAGACACGTGAGTGTGGCGATTAAGGAGATGACAATGCATCGGTAGCAGCCAGTACATGTATAGAAATGTATATACTTCCACATAAAGCAGATGTTCTTCGATGGAATGCTCAGAAGATGCGGATAATCTCGTTGTTTGTAACCATCTTCAAGGTGTCCAATTGCCAACTGGGTTGGGGATTTTTGTTATCCGCCGGACAGCTGTAAAAGAGACGTGCTTGTAAGTCATTGTAAACGGAGTGGTGTTTGTGACTGAAAGATCCAATTGAATGTCAAAGAAACATTATATATAAAACATGTCACACCTTTTTTCTCAGGTTTTCTTCAACATTGACTAGAGTGGTTATGGCTTAGCCTTTAAACACCTTTCATCGCAGTGCTTTGGAATTCAAATAGCCATGATTAATGTTTTGAGACGAGTAATAATATATCTGAAATTCAACCGTCGAATTTAACCTAAGTGTTGAATAGGACATAATTGCGACATAGGAAATGATGTGTTACATTGAATTATCTTGCCTATGTTGGATTCTCGGAGTGAGAAGTCCCGATTAATCATAGGATTTAATGAACAACAACTTCTTCAAGAAGCAGGACCGTGACATTTTTTATTTAAGTCCTGATCTTTGTCAACTCTCGCGAGAGGTGTCACGTGATAGCTTGCGTGATCATGGTTATTCTTCAGACACACCCGTTTTCACAATGTTCTGCACAGCACTATCCAAGCAAAACTGTATAATGTTACAATTTAACATTTCTAAATCTGAAATAAACACAAATCTATGGAAATACATAGGCGTGAATATGTATTGCCCGACCAGTGAAACATCATGTTTTTCGATGTATGTCTTAATAATTTTGTTTCGTGTAACTGAACTGTGGTGAGATAAAAGTCAGTTGTCCCATGTATATAAGCGGAATTGTGAATAAAAACCACATCATATATCCCATTTAGAAATGTGTAATTCATTTCTCATCTGTGAATGTGTTGACCGATTGTATTCATGAAAATTGATGTCATCTACAGAATTTAATTTGCAATAGCTTACAGACACAACAGACAGGTAGACCGAATTCTTCACATGAAACCAATTCTGGTAATCTTGAATGGAGGCCTGCTGTAAGAAATAGACTGTGACAGGAACGTACAACAAACAGCTGATGAAAACTAACTGTACGTTTCCCAGAGGACGGATTGTTGGACCATGTATCTACACCCCGTGGACCGGTTTTACCCTCAGAGCAATAACGAGGCTTGGTAGGTTAATGTATATGAAGATCCTTTATAATTTAATGTGTGCGTGGTTCACTGGTTGATGACTGACATTCTACGAGGCGTGTTTAGTTTTATGACCTCCAGTAAATGATTTATGGGAAATTTGAATCCGAGAGCTAAAAGCGTGGATTCGATTAAAAACAACATGGGAGTCTTCTTTGGCAGGTATAGAGGACAACGGGAGCAATTTTAGAATTAATTGTTGCTCTCAATGTCCAATTTTGGTATTCGTAAAATGTTATAATGTATGGAACGCATTTGTATCCATTACATTTGATGTTGAATCGTGTTAAACACTGTTGATCTTGACACGTGTTCATACTCACAGAAGCAAGTATTCTAAAATTCACGAAAATGCTCCAACTTACATTTCGTGTTCCAAAATAATACCCCCATACCAAAAGCCGTCGCTTGCTATTTCAGCCAAGGTCTTGCACGTGCGGTAACCTGCTCACTCGCACGTGTCGGCAACTTTGTATTTAAAAAAAAAGGGGAAATACCTTTGTATAAAACTTATTAAGCATTCACAAGAACACAAGTTGAAGCGGGCGACGTCCATTTAAACTTGATGTATGCTCCCTGAGCACGTGATAATCACTTCAAGCGATTCAGCTACAGTCTCGTCGAGGACATTGGACACCGCAGAGACTGACGTTTGATTAAGGTGTGTCGGTGATCCACGCCTTGATCTGTAACCCCGTTTTCGGATATTTTTCAATTTGAAAGCAGTGTGCAATTGTGATGATAATTGTACTATTAAAATAAATAGTGTTTATTGGTACCCTCGTCAAGAGGTGCATGATGACGGGAGCGGAATGGTGAACACAATATAGCTACCATAGGGTGAGGTCATGAATGGTTTCTTATAGGGTTACTTGCGAACGATAGCCATACGTACAGTGCACACGTATGGTAAACAAGTTTAATTGCATTGCACAGTAAAGATACGTCTAAAGTGTGTCTCATGTTCCACGATGATTCGTGTATTTCAGTTGGCATTTGACACAGGCAACCCCTACCTGGGGACATGGATATTCTGACAGCCTAAATATACCCGACAGAAGAAAAACTCGTTGACAAGGGTGCAAATGCAGACAGGAGAGGACGAGAAGTCTGCACATACAAATTAAGGTCATTTGCGGATGGACGAGCATATAGGAAAACATACATCTACATGCATTAATACACACTGATAGCCTTTCAGACGAAAATATTATATAGATGATGATTATGATAATGATGATGATGATGATGATGATGATGATGATGATGGTGGTGGGGGTGGTGGTGATGATGGTAAGAGAGAACATAAATACATAAATACATAAATAATAGTCACACACACTAACGCGGGGCACTAACAAGCAGTCAGGCTGACACAGGCAGACATATCCGATGTCACCGAGACACACCACCAAGTTGACACACATCTCCAATATGCAATTGGAACCAAATCAAAAGACATCACTCTACCGGTGCTGTAAATCACTACCGACCAAGTATAAATCTCACTTGACCTTCCCGAAGAACGCAGGCGAAAATTGTCCCCATCGTCAGGTCAACCAGCAATCAGAGTATGTATGCCAATACTATAACGAGCGTGATTGTTGTATCAAACAGTGTAAGCTGCATCCAAGCTGCTCGTCGATATAAAGGCATTGTCCTGGGAGGTCCGACCACATATGAGAAATACTTCAGCGATCTCATCAGGACGGGACCAAGTTGAAGACGTCCTTCACCTACTAGGACGTCCAGGCTGGTACTGGGGGGGATGGACGTAGTGTATGACGACTCGTTCTTTGTCCAGTGTGCTGTTCGTGAAGAGACATAGGTTCTAGGGATGATCGTGTTGGGTTTCTTCTACGCATATTCGTATTGAATCATCCTAACTGTTGTGGTAGTTTTGCGATGAACACACAGACTGTGAAATTACCCGTGGTTCGATATCTAACCATAGTTAAGATTATGTTCTATTTTTAGATAGCACAATATCATTAACAACTATTAAATTTAATGGTATTGTGGTATCTAGAAATAGAGCATAACCTTAAAAACGGTATTCTGACTTATTCTCTATAGCGAGATACTGCCGGTATCATAGTAATAACTTAACAAAGAGAAGCGATTATCGAATTGTATTGTAAAATGCGTACCTCCGAAGTGCATGGCATTATCATCCACTGATTATATTCTACCAAAATTGACCGTGTAATCACTTCCCGAAGTGGTTACTATAATTTAATAAAACAAATAAACTTGTGTTCACTTTGTAGGTGGGAAATAGCTGCTCCAGTGGCATATTCCGGTAGATTTTCGACTCTGATTTCATATATGGAAACCTAACTAGTTATATTGGTATGCTAATGGTTTAATAAATTCTTTGGACATGTCTGAAGTACTTTTATTTCAACCTATACGATGAATCAGTGCTGAGATATTCATCCTAAGGTATCAAAAATAATAATATTAATAATGATATACTGTAAATCATGAAATTAATGCGTCACTAATTTAATGCGACCTCAAGCTTTTAGACATAAATGCGACAACAATTAAATGCGATCGACCATGTTTTCCCCGTACCTACCTTTCATTATTTTACATAATGCGTAGGAATTGAATGCGGGCATACGCCAATCGCAGTTTTCGCATTAATATCCTGCTCGCATTAATTTCCTGATTTACAGTATGCAGTTATAGAGCGCGCCATCCACCGTTACACAATACTATGTACATGAAGCAAACGCAAGTAAATTATTCTTAAGCTTAAAGCTATTCTTGTTCTTCAAACTATCCAATGTATGATAAGCGTGGCTGTACTATTTATCCCCGTCGTCTTTAGGAAGACGTTCCGGACAGTCTACACTCATACTGTGAGGACATGCTTCCGTTAACGTTCTATAAACTAACGAACGTCAGAATGCAGCGATAGTCATAATTCGTGTTGTTCCTTCTAGTGAGGCAAGTCAACTGCCCACGTGTCTATAATAAGTGTTGTCACGTTGCTCAACGTGTTTCGTGGTTAATGATGTGTGGGTGGGATTCTGACCGACGTATTTCTGATCAAGATATCCCTCGCGAACCAAAATACACAGCGATGTAATAATCTGGGATACTCTGGGTACGTTCTTCTTCAGCGCCCCGCCTGGAGCTCTTCTGATAAATGTTCTATTGAAAGAATCGTATTATACAGCAATCTTAAAATTGTTATACCAACACTGTTTTTAAATTAGCCATACTGTTAATAATTAAGTCATATTACATAATCACTGGGGCCACCCTTAAACAGATCACTTTGTCTGAGACGTGATGGTGGCATTCAGTACAATGTCTTGTATTTTAAACGCCGAAATGCATGCTGGGAGCTGTCCAAGATGACAGATAAGATTTATAGTAAGACAATCAAAGGCGTGCTATTCAAAACGAAAGCACCACGGTCCAAGCTCCGTCGCATCTCATAACAACCCTGCTGTACACCTAGTTGTACTCCGTAATACCCTAATTTTTCCACCAAGGTAGGGCATTGGTCACGGTGGATTCCCTTGTCGTTTTATGACCTATACTCCTCTGTTATTTGCGCTATGCTTCTCCTGTCCTATACAATAGATTGTGCAATTTTGCGCTTGCTTGACTTAGCTTCCACCACAGCGCATAAAATAATGTCCGAGAATTGAGAATAATGTAAATATATCCCTCGGTGTATGTGATGGTTTAGGGGTTATATAACCGTGTCTGACACGAGATTTTCGCTAATCTAATCACATTCAGGTTTGACGTTGCCTCATTTGGCCCTTGCTAAAAAGTAACTCTCTCATTGTAATAGTTTTATCCAGATATTACTACCCATCAAGACCTAATCAAGATGTTATTTATCCTTCAACAAACTCATAGATGCGGAAATCATATCTTAATTGTGTTTTTTTGTTAGGGGGTGTTGTATCATATGACGGCATTGCCTCCCTGAACGTACTATTGAAAGAAAATATATTAACCGTAGCGTGAGAAGTAAGTCAGACATAGGTTCTAGGTAGTAAAAAATTAGTCGTCACAGCAGTGGGGTGTCAGAGGCAATGAATCAAAATCAGTCATGTTTCTATTGTCAGATTGTTTCACAACTTGTTCTTCATTGATTTAGAGCTGTCAGCACATTGCTCATATATACGTGCACGCAGCTGCGTACTTGACACTATACCGCTAGAGTATATAGTTCTCTTTAATATGCTAGTCTATCACTAAATCCACCTTTCACCGTTTCGGAAAACTGTTGCCATCGTTTGTTTGCGAACTACAGAACCGCGACCACTCCGTCAATGGTGGCTTGACACTACCCGACACTTCTTCTTCATAATACTAACGAGAAATTAGGCAATTCTGTCACATTTTAACTATTACTTGACTCGTGATCGCTTGTGGAAACTAATTTTATCCACACCAGTATGAAATATAGCTGGTGGGCAAATCCAATTAATCGGCCAAAAGAACTGAGACCCGTTATCGTAATCGTTCCTGACCACTTTAAGATTGTCAACAACACCACGCATGATATGGCGTTCCTTCAGGAACCATCTGAGACTGCTGCCTGAAGAAGTATATCTGCGAAGATGGTTAGAAAAAGAATATATGAGTCTCTTTGTTTTGCACATCAAAAGAAATTTGGTTCGGTTTGTGTTCTCTCCTTCCCTCTTCCCTCCTCCTTCCGTGTTCACGAGTGTCTTATTTGAACTCCACTACATCACATATAACTCGAACCAGCAGGACTTAAGCATGTAAATATTATTGTACCTAATTTCTATTTAGTAGTAATAATTGTTCTGAAATTGAAAATTAAGCCAGGATATCCCGGTCTATTGATGGTCTTGTCATTGCAATTATGGCTTGCTCACATGATGTGCTATTGACAAGCATAAGGATCTGCGAGACAGACTAAATCCATTGAACATACATGATCTCCGTGAAGCAACCTTTTATTGTTAGATGATCTGTTGACGGACACTTATGTCAACTCTAGAGTATGAGTGAGTATAAACACGATGGTGTCCTACACCGTGTATTGACTGAAAACAGAGTCTCGCTCCAGAACTACCATGAAGACGGGTTGTTTTAATTATCACGTGAATGATTGGAAACGGATCTCTTCGTAATTGATATAATGCTAATATTTAATGACGATGAACATAATTGGAATACAGGTCGGTGGATTAGTGGGTATTCAATGTTTAGAATGTAACCAGTAACGGGTGGCAATTGAGTTGATTGTTATTGCATGCTTGTAGTTTTTGAGTTCAGAGTTCTAGAAATACCAGTTCTCGTGGATCTCCTAACTAGCAATACTCGTGGATGAGGTACAGCCAGATTCCATACATGACCTACTGATAGTTCTCGTGGATGACCTCCTGACAGTTCTAGAGGAAGCGGGCCACAGTTTCGTCGAAGTGCCGACGTAACAACAGGTGCCGACGCTGTAACCTAAAAGGGTCGTGCATGCAAGGGAGATAACATACACGTTGCTGATCCACTTTAAAATAGACTTTACGTATTCTTGAAATGTATTTATGTATTAATTAATCAGTATTTTTCAGATCTCGGTGACTAATGGTGTAATGTATACGCAGTAGAGTACACAATTTTATTAAATGAATTGGAAGCAAGTAGATCTAGATTAGGAAATCTGTTCATATGGAAAGAGATAGTTGATTGAATATGAGTCGTAGTAGTAGTGGTATAGTAAGTAGTGATACTAATAGTAGAAGAAGTAGTAGTAGTAGTAGTAGTAGTAATAATAGAAGTGGTGGCGGTAGTGGTTGTGGAACTTACCACTAACAACTATTGTAGTAGGAATACCAGCAGAGGTAGCAGCGGTAGTAGTAGTAGTAGTAGTAGCAGAAGTAGTAGTAGTAGTGTGACACTAGCAGGAGTAGTAGTAGCAGCAGCAGTAGTAGTAGCAGTAGTAGTAGTAATAATAATAGTAGTAGTAGTAGTAGTAGTAGTAGTAGTAGTAGTAGTAGTAGTAGTAGTAGTAGTAATAGTAGTAGCAGTCCAGAGTTGTTCTTAAGACTGTTCAAGTTATCATTGTCCCTGTTCTTCATTTTCTTCTGAAAATGAAAATAAAAATAAACATAACGATATCAACAGTAAATTATCATATATTCCTAATCCCTGGATATCCATACACACCGGTTATATGATCTTGTGTCCGCTACAAGTGGAAATCAATTACATCACTGGTTCATTTTAGGAAGACCATTTAGATTCATCATAAGTTACGGTAGATAAGTGGGCGCTTCCAACTGTCCAAAGCCTGTCACGTACAATGTACTATGACCAAGATGAACGTGTATACTTGTCAAGTCCGATTACATGCAAGATTAATATGTTATGTATAGTGAGTTAATCCCCAATGCCTACTTCAATGAGCCGTGATTAAGGCTTGTCCCAGTGCTAACTGTGTATTACCGTCACGCTTGCTTCCCGCAATCAAATTTCCCACTCTCAATTGTTTAACAATGACCCACAGGAAACTGGTCAGAAAAATGATAACAACGGACATTAGGGAAATACGCGAACAGTATACATGAGTATCGCACGTTTTTATCGGAAATAATAATGGTTGAATGGACTGATTCGATCTTATAGAATCGGGTTGAGGTATCGTTCCAGGGACATGTGAAATTCTACGTCGGGGATTGATTGTCATGTGGTATAATACTTTTGATTATGCCCGCATTTGAGTACCAACGTTAGTCAAACTTCGTTTGCGTGTAGAGGGGACAGGAAATAGGGCGACGATAGTTCGCTACCAAGTTTAGGCGCATGCATTCAATGATTTCAAATTGACAAGTAGCCGATTGAAACTAACGGCGACCGATTTAAATTTCCACTCTGGCATTCCATACAAAATTATCCTTTGGCATTTTAGGATAAATGAATTTTCTTTTTAAAAATTCTCTACGTTCTTGAGGCAATCTTACTTCATCCTTGAGGACAAATTGAGATTGTTAATCGTGACTTGCATCTTGTTGAATAGAGTGATAATTCATACATTTTTAATCCGACCGCGACCTAAAAAAATCCCCACAACTAATGAGACGATTAATACGATACAGTCCTAATATGTGAACGTCAATACCTTGCGCACGACCAGGCCGCCGTTCCGCAGAACGATAGTAGCTCTACGATAGTCCTACCTCCATATTAACGTATACAATCGCTCTGTGGAACAGGGTTGAACAAATGACGGCCAGTATTGCTTGTATCTCGTTAAACAACTACTGCAGAGAAGATTATTTCATTCATCCCGTGTTCACCTCTGTTACAATCCACCTGACATGATTACCCATATCCAAAGATGTCTGTACGACGATAATTTCTCTATTTAGTAGGACGCAGTGTAATTAATTAGAAAATAGCCTTCCCCCATCAGGTCTTGGGTTAAGTCCATCGATTGATTTAACATTGTCGTTACGTATCTTCTGACATGTTTCTAATAGCCTCAATCGATGTTAATTGGGGCAGGGGGTGTTTTCGGCCGCTCTATATTTATACAACATCTGATCGATGTTACTATAGGAGCCTTGGTGATTTGTGAACCATTCAGTTATATGGTGGCTTGAATAGTGGACGGAGTATAGTGGTTCGAGAGCCACTCGATTCTGTGTGCCATTCCGACCCAGCATCAATTCGGGTCAATGGCTATGGAAGACGAAAACTATTATGAACATTACTCTTTGGTGCGATGTCTATGGAACATGAATTTACATCAATAGTGTGGCATGAGATGAAAGTATAGATTCCCTATAAATCTGTCTGTCTCTTTCTCATTATCTACTTTTATAACTATTATATACGAATATGTAGTCTTCCCTCCCCCTCTCTCTCTCTCTCTCTCTCTCTCTCTGTCTCTCCTCTGCGTGTGTGTGTGTCTCTCTGTCTTTCTCTCTCTCTCTCTCTGTCTTTCTCTCTCTCTCAATCTCTCTCTCTCTCTCTCTCTCTCTCTCTCTCTCTCTCTCTCTCTCTCCTCTGCGTGTGTGTGTGTCTCTCTCTCTGTCTTTCTCTCTCTCTGTATTTCTCTATCTCTCACTCT
>JAUTBT010074132.1:0-10108 GCA_032361225.1 Lepetodrilus schrolli
CAAGACCAAGGATGATAACTGCATTGCCACTCTACAGACAGCACATCCTATCAATATCGCGTCAGAAAGGTAACTTCTGCGAATATTGATGCCAGGCCCCCTGGGTGGGATTTGAACCTGGGACCTTTGGCTCTGAAGTCCAACATTCTACCACCCGCCCCTTACATGATATACTACTACATGATATAATACTACATGATATACTGTGCAAACAACCCACTACATGATATACTGTGCAAACAACCCAAAGTGCAAAACCTGTGCTTCATACAGTAATGTGTGTAGTATGTCAGTGGATTGGTAGTTATTGGTGGTAATTCACTCGTGCTTTTCCCCTTGGTGGAATTGGAATCCATCTGACTAGTGATGGGTTATTCTCAGCACGACACACGACACTGTAAGAGCAGCACGACACACATATTGGTACCATATGATGGCCAGAGGTCCCACTGTAAGGCAAGTCTACACTCTGACAGCACTGACGTCGCTCCAGTCTACTGACTTCTGTCACATCTCTACACCCACACTCTTGTCGCCAGTCTAGCTCCTCCAGTCCGTTCTTCGTCTGGGCCCAAGCATCCCCTTCTACTTCCTTCGTCTGGGCCCAAAGAGTTGGGACGGCATCAACAGCATCCCTATAATGGTCCTTATACCATATGAAGGGCAGGACTTGTGATGTTGAAACCTCTGTACTTCCATCGGATGATGACAGATCAATGACGGTCTTGGTCTTAGCTGGCAAAATGTCAGTTCTTGGTCGGTGACAACAGGACAGATCCAGGTCCTGCACGTCCTGGTAGCTGCTGTGGGTTGAGGACAGAATGAGAGCTTCACCCTGCTCGTCTGGGTCGGCAAAGACATCGTACAGCTCCTCATCTGTGTCCTGGCACTCCATCAACGTCCGACGCAACACCGACGTTCCCTACCCACACAATCATTGTTTACAATCCTCACTTACAATCCTCTTCTACAACCCTTACATACAATGACCAGCAAGTAAACAGTCAGTAGAACTCGCTCATTCTACAGCTACATGTAAGAATAAACAAAAGTATGCAAAATGTAAACTTAATTATATTAATATGTCTAGCACAGGGCATCACGTACCAACCAATACATCACACATACTGGCCAACACATCACACATACCAGCCAAGACATCACAGATACTGACCAACACGTCACAGATACCGGCCAACATATCACAATAGAAATTACTTTCACAGATTGAATGATTTTATCCAGAGGGGCAATGTCTGAAAGATGGAACAGGTAAAACTGCTTGATTTGCATGTTCGTGTGTGTGAAAAAAAATGCATCAGCACATGTAAATTGAGCTTTTTTGGCTGTTCCATCTTTCGGACATTGCCTCTCTAGTGATAGTTGTATAATGATGAGTGATTATGGAGTTTAACGTCGCTGCGGGAATCTTCACCCATTTGCGGCAATGATAGTTATATAAAGATTTTTTATTAATGGTGCAAACATTTATTTTTTTTAATATATAAAAATAAATGTTTTAGTTAGGTATTACAAAATCATAAATTGAAGTTTATAGTTTGTCATTCCCTAAAGTATTTACCAAGATAATGGTAGGAGTGTCACACTTCAGGACAATCTTTAGGACATGCATAAAAAAGGATGCATCTTTTCCTAAAGTTTACATGAATTTGCCGATGGTAATACCTCAACACTAAGCCTAATGCTCAGCAACTGCTATTTTACACTGGATCAGTCTTTCAAGTATTAGTATTAGCAAGATGACAGCATTTTAATGAGAGAAATGTATTCACCATGCACAAACATGACCAACATTAGCTAGAGAAGTAACAGCAAAACCATGTCCACACGTCCACATGCTATATCTGAGTACATGTCTGAATTATATATACGAGTACACAGCCACATGCTATATCTCAGTACATGTCCAAATGCTATATGTGAGTACACATCTGAATGCTATATGTGAGTACATGTCTGCATGCTATATATGAGTACATGCCACATGCTATATCTGAGTACACATCTGAATGCTATATGTGAGTACACATCCATAATGCTATATATCTGCATGCTTTATCTGAGTACATGTCTGCATGCTATATGTGAGTACATGTCCACATGCTATATGTGAGTACAGACATACATGTTAGCACACACATTTCCTACCTCACACAATGGCTCCTGGTCAGGGAGGATTCCTTTCTCAATTTCACTATTCCACTCCGAAGTCTGCTCAAGTTGTGTATGTATGAATGAATGAATGAATGAATGAACAATGAATGAATAAGTTACTTAATTAATTTAACTTACCAATTGATATAAGGTATTGCTTTGGTATGACTAAGGTATGACTAAGGTATGACTAAGGTATGACTAAGGTATGACTCATACTGCTGCAAGAGCAGTAGCATATTACACAATGTTTTATTAATATCAAAATTATCAAGTCAAATTCTAGTAATAATTGCACATGCTTCAGCTGGGTCTCTGGGTCAGTATACTAGCATTGTTTCTCTGGGTCAGTATACTAGCACATTGTGTAGGTCAGTATACTAGCATTGCATTTCTGGGTCAGTATACTAGCAATGTGTTTAGCTGGGTCAGTATACTAGCACATTGTGTGGGTTAGTATACTAGCATTGTGTTTATCTGGGTCAATATTCTAGCAACATGTTTCTCTGGATCAATGTTCTAGCAACATGTTTCTCTGGATCAATGTTCTAGCAACATGTTTCTCTGGGTCAGTATTCTAGCAACATGTTTCTCTGGGTCAGTATACTAGCATTGTGTTTTTCTGGGTCAGTATACTAGCATTGTGTTTCTCTGGGCCAGTATACTAGCATTGTTTTTCTGGGTCAGTATACTAGCATTGTGTTTCTCTGGGCCAGTATACTAGCATTGTGTTTCTCTGGATCAGTATCCTAGCATTGTGTTTCTCTGGGTCAGTATGCTAGCATTGTTTTTCTGGGTCAGAATACCGTATATCGTGGGGTATAAGCCCACATTTGGGTATAAGCCCAACACCCTTATTCAAAAGATAAGGGCGGGTGGTAGCACAGAGGTAAGACAGTTGGACTTCGGAGCAAAAGATTCCAGGTTCAAATCCCGCCCCGGGGGCCCGGCATCAATGTTCGCGAAAGTTACCTTTCTGACGCGATATTGATAGGATGCACTGTCTGTAGAGTGGCAATACAGTTATCATCCTTGGTCTTGGCTCACACGTTTACTGCAACATTCAGCGCTATATTTGTTGCGAGTTTCCTCCTGCCCTAAATTAAGCCGTGATATAAGTGAATTATTTTTTAAAGGAGCTCTATATTTCTCTACAGCTAGTAGTTCGCTGAATGGCCGAGTAGAAAAATAGCAGGAAATGGGTTTGCCCATGCGTCCAGTCCATTCGCTTCATGCTTTGGGTTTTCATACAAAACAATAAGCAGTCCAAAACCGTATTTAAATGTATTCATACATATCACTACGGATTGCTGGCTGAACCCGCTCGCGTAGTCATACATATCATACGTACTGGTATGTATTGCCGGCTGAACACAGCTCAGGTTATGTGCCACCTGCCGCAGCTTATGGCTGAGCCAAGGGAGATAACTCCACAAGCATACATAAAATGCACCAAATCGATCCTCTATTCTACACAGTGGAAAATATATCAGACCTCTAGAGAGAATTTCAAACTCATGAATCGGAAAACTTCGAGGTTTAAAAAGCTTTCTAACAGTTTGTTAGCTGTATATGAACTCAAATATTGTCACTTCTAAATCAGTGATAAAAATTAGCACTAACCTGCTAGCCCAGGCCATTTATCGCAATACTAACGGTGTTATTGCAATACTAAAGGTATCCTAAGGGCTAGTAGAAATTCGTGGTTTTTGTAAACATTTGTTATTTTTTTCACTATTCGGGTTAGTGAGTCTTAAAGGTAAGTTTCTATCACTGCTAAATACGACATGTTCGTCGTTTCACTTACATTTAGGTATCGGCCAATGTTGCCCATAGATTTGGCATCCATGATGTAGCATGTCTGACCATCCCGGAAATATGACCGAGTTCCTGGTCGTTGTTCCTGCATCTCTTTCTCTGAAATACCAGAACAAAAACATTCCTTTCGGTTCTGTCACAAGAAAGCATTAAAGAGACCCATCCACCTTTTTCAAGTTAAGTGAGTGATTATGGAGTTTAACGTCGCTGCGGGAACTTGTTAAGTAAAAGATGATGAATTTGTCGAGTAAAAGAATAGTATTGCGAGCATGTCCTGGCCCCCGTTTCACAACGGCCTCCTAACTATTTAGTCCTAAATGTTATTACCTCGCAGTAAGTGTTTCACAATGACGTCACAAGTCATATTCCTTCCTAAATCGACATCTAACTTACGAGGTGATAAAATGGGTCATAAAGTTAGGAGCTCCTAAATTTAGGATGTTGTTGTGAAACAGGGGCCAGGTGCATGGAAGCACTTGCTCTATATATAAATCTACTTTATATTATTTATTATTAGTATTTGCTGGGGGAAAAATTCCACACCCCAAAAAAATCATGATAGCAAGACATTGTTATTACAATATAATATAAAAAGAAAAGTCTTAAGAATGGAGAGAGAACAAATATGGCATATTTTTTAATATTGTGTAAAATGACATTAATAATAAATTTTCCGATGGAGAAAGGTTCCCATATTGAAATATACAACACAGAGTGCTGTTGACCTGAATACTAAGAAATGTTTTAACAACAAATACAAAGAAGCTCAACAACAGTAGGTCGTTGGACAATAGGACTTCACGAGGCAGCACAAGGCGAGCCCACCACAGGAAGTGACATGGTGAAGGCAGCACAAGGCAAGCCCACCACAGGAAGTGACATGGTGAAGGCAGCACAAGGCGAGCCCACCACAGGAAGTGGCATGGTGAAGGCAGCACAAAGCGAGCCCACCACAGGAAGTGACATGGTGGTCACATAACCCTGACCTCATTTTCTATTTTGCCTTTGCTCACACTAAATCATAACTAGGCTTGAGAAAAGAACTAAACTGTATCAACTGTTTACGGGAGTAAGTATCGAAATAGAAAGGTATGAAACTGATGGTGTATCTGACAACATGGAATTGAATGGTGTTAATAATCCTATAGACCCAATCAGTTAGAAAAATTAACATACTAAAAAGCAGAAACAGAGTTAATTGTAAGACATTAAACTGGTTCCCAAGGAGTGGATCAAAGTGAAAGTTGTAGTCTACAACACGGAGCAGAGCCGACACTGATCCGAGATGGACCCAATTGGTTAGAGCTGAAATCGTTGTTCCAGGGACATGGCTAAAGGCATACAATCACAGCTATGGATAGTTCCTTTTGATGGATTGAATTAGTGCTTTACGTCACAGCGGGAATATTTCACCCATATGGATAGTAGTTTTGAACCAAATTGGCGCTAAATTCATTTGGAATATGCATCATGATTTGTATGTCAAAAAAATCTTTTAGTGAGTGAGTGAGTGAATTATTGTTTTATGTCACAGCAGGAATCTTTCACCCATACGTGAAGAAAAATAAATAAATAATCTTTTAACTGCTCCATGGCAGAAGGGAAATACTAGACACCACTCGACAACATCAACTCATTAGCATACTAATGTTTTATTTAATATTAGAGTTATCCTCCCTTTAACATCCCTACTGAATCAGAAACATTGCAACTGCACTCTCTACTACGTAATGAAGAGACACAGGGGGAAAGAAATCACTTGAAACTAAGATTATATTCAGCTGACTCAATTCGATTGCAAGAAGTCTAATTAAATCCACTCATTTAATTCAATAAAACATAAAAATATTGATAACTACCAGTTCATCAGGAATATGAAGCTGGCTGAATACAACACATCGACAAATCGAATGCAAGCAGTTTCAGGTAAAAATATGCTTGACCATTAAATAGGACTACCGGCTGTGATTGTATGCATTTAAGCAGAAGAGACAGCTCCAAAGGGGTGAGGACAGCTCCCAATGGGGGTGAGGACAGCTTCCTGGGGTGTGAGGACAGCTCCCAGTGGGGTGAGTAGATCCAACAGAAGGTGAAGTCAACAACACGTAGACCGAGAAGTAATTCTTAAAACACTAACTGACCCATAGTTCTGGCACACTTTGTGTCAGACTCACTTGTCTTGCTGTCGTGCTGGGCACGGGGGTTTGGCAAGTTCTTAAACCGGGAACCACCAGTGCTTTTACGGGCTGAAATGCAAAACATGAAAATTGGGGAGTAAAAGTGAAATTTTGGGTGAAAATAGAAATTTTGAGCAAAGATGCATTATCTTTTTTAACACTGATTCGCACCAAAGTTAACTTGCATAAACATAAAATGGGTAAATAATTGATCAAAGACTTTTCAAACCAATTAAAAGATTAAATTGTACAATCTCATTATATTGTATTTTACAACATTTTCTTTATCGTAATTGTTGAGTAAGTGAGAGAGTTACTGTTTTACGTCACAGCGGGAATCTTTCTCCCGTCCGCGACGATGAGTACTTCGTAATTGTTTAATAGTTACCTCGACCAAGTAGTTGATTAACTTTTGGCTTAGTTTCGGGCACAGTGTCTGATTCATGTTTGATATCTGAAAACAATACAAAAATGTTTTTTGGTCATGATAATTATACACAAATAAAAACAATTAAAATAATGTTTGTATTACCCAAGGTTCTACTGAGTGTAATACTAACATTAATGAAGATAATAATATAGGGTATATTCTCATACACGAGTGTAATCAAACTTTATAACCACATTTTCAATGCTAACAAACTCGGAAATTGTCATCATGTTTGCTTACACACTTAGAGATACTAGCTGTGGATCATAATAGTAAAGAAATCCTCATCTCCTCCAGGGGAGAGAGAACTGTAATTTTAAACCAACCTATTAAAACATGTGTTAATAACAGCTACAGTATGCAACAACATCCAAAAAGCTAATATTCTGCAGGCAACAGTGTAGCATTGTGATTGACAAGTAGGTGGAACTTATACATGCTAGGACGCATCTGATTGGACTATGAGTGCCAACCGCAGCACTTTGATCTCGCTTTGCTATAAAAATCAAGGCTTCGATGGCAAGGGATCATAGAGAGTTAGCGAATTAGAATACGTGGCCTAGGCAAGATGACAAAATCCTGGTCACCAGCTCTACTACAAGGATATACCTATTTGGGAGGGCCACGATACACCTACCTGACGATACAACGTGTATCGCGATACTAGGCTCGGTGCATTACTGAATCATGACAGCCCTAATACCTATTGTTTCTAAATAATTCGGTATTTTTTTGGGGTGTGAATTGGTGTTTAGAGCCGCTTTCAAGATTCTTTCACTAATACAACGAATGCAGCATTGAAAACATCCAAACAAACCTACTACAGAAATGTTTCTCTACATAGCAACAAGGATGAGAGCATACAGGGAGTACAAACTACTAACGGGTAACCGACATCTAACTGTTGAGTATTGGAACAAACCTGTAATTATATCGCCAGGAGCTGCTTGTTTTGAAGCTAAAACAAGCAAATTTCATAATTTCATGAATACTTCGAATACTTCATGAATGGGTGAATGTTCGACAATTGTAGAATTTGTATCCTTGAAACATGGAATGATAGTCAGAGGGCCATGTTGACATTTTTCATTTCCGTTAATATACCAACATGGGGATGATATGAGTTATTGGAAACAAAAAAGTAACCTTTGACATGTAAACTAACCGGGAAGCAATGGGTAACTTATGTACAACTTTTAAATAAATTGAAACACAGATCATACTGTTGAGAATAAATATTAACCTTTGGCACGTGAACTTACCGGGCAGCTGCGTCGTAGACTTCTTGGCCATGCGCATCTTTGGCTTCGCTTCCGGCATCGCTTCCGGCTTCACTTCCGGCTTCACTTCCAGCTTCACTTCTGGCTTCACTTCCGATTCCATCTTTATTTCCGGTTTCCGTTCCGGGACGTCCAGATCAGGAAGCTCGTCAATGTCCATGGCGTCATTGACTGGCTTCTTCTCGGTTATGTCGTCCTCATCATCAATGGTGATCGGTTCACTCCCGGCGATGCTTTCCAGCCAATCGGCCGTCTTTTTCTCTGACCTGACGATGGTAGAAATACATGTTGCACACATCAAAAATGCAAAGTTTGAAATGTTAGCTACTCTCATAAAATGCAAGTGAATGAGTTATTGTTTTATGGCAAAGCAGGAATTGTTCACCCATACACGACGAATATTTTATTACACTATAGATGATTTCATAAAATGTATTTTTTTTAAATCTCCATTTTTTAATCTATTGATTTGCTGTTTTCTGGACATTAAAATTTAGAAAACATTGGATGCACATTACACAAAAATACATATTTTGTTGAAATGCATTTAAAGATGACCAAAAAATATAAATGAAAATATCTCATAATGTGTATATATTTCCATATGTGATGTCATTTTAACATTCAAATATCAGCCATTATTTGAAAATGCTCAAACTTTACTCAATGATAAATTATAAAATATTATGACACAACAAACCACAGGAAGCAGAACAAGGTGATTTACTGATAATAAAAGGGAGAACTATGAAATTAAAAGCAGAATACATTGGAAGAAAAAGAAGCACACGATGCACAGAAGTGCTGCAGAAGAAAATGTGAGAAGTGACACAGCTTATTACGACACAAAAATGTGAGAAGTGACACAGCTTATTACGACACAACACAGCTTATTACGACACAAAAATAATCGGGGATGAGAATACAGAAATTGATTTTCAGCAGAAAAGCAAGCAAATCTCTCAACTACAATGTCATAATAATATTTTAAGTTATTTTAATTAATTTGTTTTCATTTAAAAAAAGAAATGGTGTCACTATCAAGATTCTTTCACTTATATCATGGCTTGTCAGTTTAGGTCAGGAGGAAACCTGCAATACCAGTATCCGTAGCACTGAATGTTGCAGTAAACCTGCGAGCACCGGCTGGTAGTGACAGACCAAGGATGATAACTGTATTGCCACTATTCAGTCAGTGCATCCTATGTCGATCGCATCGGAAATTATCCTGTTTAGTTTAGTATCTCCAGAATTGGTACATAAAAATGCATACAGAATTCCACAGATATACAGAAAAGAATTCTCATCCCTGCTTTAATAAGCAAATAACAAAAAAGAAAGTGCCAAACTGCTAGTGAGATATTGTGCTATTTAGTCAATTGCAAGCATTAAATAGAATGGGGGGAAAGAGAAACCAGTCTTGCATTTACCAAATTTCCACCGAAACTATTTCAAAATATAAATCTAACAGTGTTTGAAACTTACTAGAACAGTAACCATTATCAACGACTACTTTTCAATAAACCACGGGAACAACAGCAAAAAGATGTTGGAAAAGTGGTCTGCCATTATCTCAGTTGGTCTGTCAATATGTAAACTGAAATATTGGTCACGTAATCACTGACTTATTCAAATAAGTGAAGGGGGTCACTGACAAGCTAATACAGACCTTCGGCTCTGAAAACTGATAATCTTCCATTTGAATCTGAACCTTCAGGATTGTAGTCCTACACTCTACTACTGTGCTATCTCGAGATGGAAAAGCTAACAAATTCAAAACCAATATTTCAACTTTGTAAAGGCTAAGATAAATTCCAGACAAAAAGTGTATACAATATCACATCAGACTGGTGAATACTGCAAACATTGGAATTCAAAATATGAACCATTTCGAACACAAATGAATAAATGAGACAATAGTAAATTCTCATACCTAAATACTGAATCTTTTAACAGGTAACTATTGAAAATATAACCCAAACATCGACCACTTTGAATACAACTGAAATCATTGCACAACAACACATCCTCGGACAGGTAACTATTGTGAAATAAGTGAAATATCAATGAGAAATTACTGCAAATATTAACAAAAATTTATACCGACCACTTCGAATACAACTGAAAATATTACACAAACAACACATTCTTGGACAGGTAACTATTGTGAAATAAGTGAAATATCAATGAGAAATTACTGCAAATATTAACAAAAATTTATACCGACC
>JAUTBT010074143.1:0-13432 GCA_032361225.1 Lepetodrilus schrolli
CATCTAACTTAGGAGGTGATAAACTGGGTCATAAAGTTAGGAGCTCCTAAATTTAGGATATCGTTGTGAAACGGGGGTCTGGTGTTTCCATATGCAATATGTATGTTCTACTGTTTATGATTCGCTTGTTTATTTAATATACTTTTATAAAAGTTAAAATTGCAAACTGTATGTGTAGATGTAGCAATTAGATTGAAACCGATTTCAGATATAGAGTATAGTGACCCGATCGAAATCGTCCAGGTTCACAGAGGCATGTGGGAAATATGCTAATGATTTAGTGACGTAGAACAACAACAATGACATTTATATAGTGAAAATGTTAAAAACACTTTTAAAGGGTCATTGCACATAATTGGGGATGTCACATAGCCAGAATCTACTGGGGTTTGTGTTTGTTTTCACGAAAATATAAAGCAAACTCAGCTCTGACACCCGTGTGATTTATTAATTGAAAAGCACACGAGGTCTATTTAAATGAACACGACTATATGCCAGACGTACCACAGAACTATTGGCTCACGTACTGTCATATAACACACGCAGCACAACATAGATCACCTTCCACAATATGACACGTGTACAACACACATACTAGAATACGACCGTGCATCCACTGACATGCCCATTGCCTATGTAACATCAACTGACTGATACGTTAAGTAGGCGATTGTTGTAGTAATGATCTACCGAGTAGGTGTACCACAATTGGTGCATTGATCACAACGTGCACGATTCATCAGTTAATCCGCTGTACTAAGTATTGTGACACCCATGCATGCTGTGAATATGACCGCTTGGATGTTGAGCATGTTCTAAATATTTAGGAATAAATATTATGTGCACCGACCATGGCCATTGGATTCACTGACTTATCTTCACGTTTCTCAGACAATTGTTGCATATATTCATTTGGCATGCCACTTAATACTTGAAATATCGCAGAGCTCGCTCTGTGTCTTTCTCCCTCTGTCAGTCTTTCTGTCTCTCTGTCAGTATTTCTCCCTCTCTCTCTGTCAGTCTTTCTCTGTCCTCTGTCAGTCGTTCTGTCTCTGCTAGTTGTTCTGTCTCTCTGTCAGTCGTTCTTTCTCTGTTAGTCTTTCTCCCTTTCTCTGTCAGTCGTTCTCTGTCTCTATGTCAGTCGTTCTGTCTCTGCCAGTTGTTCTGTTTCTCTGTCAGTCTTTCTGCCCCTGTTAGTCTTTCTACCTCTCTCTGTCAGTCTTTCTCTGTCTCTCTGTTAGTCGTTCTTTCTCTATGCCTATCTTTCTCAGTCTAACTATGTAGACATGATGCATACAAGTATATATCTGAATGTGATGCACGTAGTATTTGTATTGGAAAGATGATACGCCAATATGACAAATCGTCAGTAATAGGACGAATAAACAACACACAAAAACGACGGACATCTTTTTATTCAGAAATGCATTACATAAATACCAGCATACAGAGTGGAAGAATACCCATATACATGTAGGCTAGCGCACGACTTTATGTGTCAATTATCTACACTACCATCTGCTTCCACCAAGATGGCACTCCCGCTCTGCAACGGTCAACACCGTCACAATACCCGGAGTCCATCCACCCGCATGCATACCCCATCCCTCACCGCCGTGACTGCCACCCGGGGGCTCGCGGAACCTCCCCTTCTTCCTTCCCATTGTCCCCAGAGCCCTCTATATCTCGTCACAGACTCAGAGGTCTTTCTCTCGCCCGGCATCTTGTACTCTGCTCCTAAATCACGTGGACACAGGTCATTTTTCATCTGGTGAGAGAATACCACTGACCACAGGAGCTCCGTAACTCGACCCCCTCGAGATCTGGAGATCCGAGAGATTGCGGGATATATTATAGTACAACCGATCGTTCTCCATCCTTCTCGTAAACCTGATCTGCTTAACGTTGAGCACCTTCTTATCGTTCCCATGTAAAGTGAGCCTGATTTCGGTTATTCTTGCTACGTGTACTATTATTGACGTTCACGATGTACAGTTAAGGTGGAAAATATGCGACCTTCCCGTCCTGATTGTTTTTTTCCCTTACAAGAACTGCGTGACTTTGGTATAAAGCATTATGTGTAGATAGTATCAGAAGAATATTCAAAGTCGCAACCTTATGGCTGAGGGATTTGTCCAAGAAACGCAGTTTGCTATAAATGAAAATAATTGTATGCGATACATATTATCAGAGATTCAGATCAGGTTCCTGAGAAAGCATTAAGTGAAAGCATAAACCTTAAATAATTGTCATTTGTAAACACTGGTTTTCAATGAGTTTCAGTTTGTATACATCATATATACGGGTTAATGTTGATGTTTGATGGACGAGGACGATTTTAGGCGTCTGTAATTAGCTGTTGTTTCCTTCTTGAAATCGTTAATACACCTGGCCCCGATTTCTCGAAACAAACTTGCGCTTGAGATTTTGCTCAAATGAGATTTCTCCCATTGACTCATTGCTGCAACTTTCTTGAGTAAATTCTCACCTGGATTTGAGTCAATGGGAGAAATCTCAGCTGAGCAAAATCTAAAACTCAAGTTTGTTTCGAGAAATCGGATCCAGGTATGCATTTCACGAAAGGGTCGTACAACTATTCCGGTCGTATGTCGATATGTACGTCATGTTCTGCCGTGGTAAAAACATGGAGATTTACGCCTGGACTAAAGTACAACCCTTTCGTGAAACATAGGGCCTGATGATTGTGGTTGGAGATGGTGCACTATTAATATGCCCAGTGGCAGGTTAACCTATGTACTGTCGACGAGTCCCTACCCGCTGTTGAAGTTGATGAAGGTAATTAACGAGCACTGTCTTGCGATGTTAACGACATCATCATTGCCGCAGGCGCCTCTGATTGCTGACTTCATTTAAACGTCCTTCAAATATCCATGGCTTCCATCCTCGCTCTGGGTATGGGCGGGGTCAGAGTTCAAGTGCCAAGGATACAAAATATAATGAGAAAATAACGAAACGATACACTGTCTACAAATCTCATTTAAAATAGATTGGTGGGACGTACCCCACAATCCCCACACCCCAGGGTTATCGTAGGTAGTGAGGAGGTGGGTCCGCGAAGGTATCACGTGGTAATGGAGTTAATTTAACTTCATTGGATCCTTTTACTTTCCCTCATACCCGCTCTTTAGTTAAGACTTTGTGTAATTGGAAATGGAGTTAAGTGGAAAATCAACACCCAGTAGGATGTAAATTGGATGGCCGTTTGTAAATATGAAGGAGAAAATTGTAGTATGAGTTGATTTTGCGAGTTCTACAATACGTCTCGTAATTTGTGGACATTTGCTGTGTTTCTATTGAGGCGAAGGTTTTTATTGACACTGTTCTGACACGTTGATTGGGAAATTACACACTGGGAAAAATGAATCAGTACTTTTAAAGTAGACATGAGTAACGGTTCAATATCATCGTGTTCACTTAAGGAAGTTATACTCTTGACGATTTTGTCAAGTTCCACCTGAACTCGCAAGGTATACACCATTCTAACCTGGCAATATTATGCTGATATACCTCATTCATTAATGATGACCAAACACAATTTTAGTATTAAATGTATGCATTATTTAGGAGTAGTATATTAGCATAATTAAATTGGAGTCTACCATTTGCAATTTCTTATCTAATAATAGTTCTTTTCTGTGACTTGTATAGTCACCAGCTTACACATAGCATACATCAAATGACATAAATAAAAGAAGAATCAAGATTATGTGGAACGATGTATTCATTTCAATATTATTCCTGTAACATTAATACCACACGCGACACATTGACTACATTACACGTTTATTTGAATATTATTATAGTTAGGCTATGTAATTATTTTAGTAAACCTGTCACGGCATGGTTAATAAGAAGATTGATCGAGTGGCTTCAATTTATCCGATTGAAGAATGGAATGACTCGCTCTTTGAGTTAACGGACGAGCATTCACACGCGCATGCGCAATCGAACAGCGCGTGCCATTCGTAAATCTCAAATAACGTTATTTGCATATAATGTGCAGCTTAGTTGACGTCAATTGAATTACAAACTAACCTAGTATGACGTTCAACTCACCCTGGCGAAGAATGGATAGTTTTCGTGTTCGTCAGAATGTTTTCAATCCAGGTTTTCACGCCTCCATAGAAAATTACAGGGTACGATTTGCGTCAATTCTAGCAAAAATGTCATTTCTTGATACAGTAACCGCAATCAAAATATAATACGAGGATGTTTATGAAATCAAAAACTAATTCTCGAATACGAATGCCATTCAAGTTGAATATTGCATGAACTTGCTCAGTAACTACGACATAAAGCAATAAGTTTGTGGTTAAGTTATCAGCTGAATGGGAGCTAATTTGATTGAGACGTGTCTTAACCCGGTATTTTAATCACGACCGCTGAAACTGAAGAGACCCAGAAAACATATAAATAGCTCCCTCGAGCAAGATGTGTCATCTGGTTTACTGTCACGACATTCACATAAACAGATTAATACATCTTTGTTAGATATTGAATGCGTAAAACAACGTGGTAAGCATTACGCTTCTGGACCGATGAGAAACTAGCTAGTATTTGATATTTTATAAATAATTAGCACGCATCTTGTAAATGTGTAACTTGTAAACGATGTGGTATTCTCTCAAAAATGAATTCTAGAAATAGGTTCCGTTCATTCGTCTAGACAATGAAGAATGGCCGATGTCATGCTAATTTCTGTTTTATCATATTCAAACTGCTGAATACGTCGACTCGTGGCAACAAATGCACGTTTATCAGATGAGTAAATTATACATCATGGTATTCCTTGTTCATACATAAATTCAATGACATTTTCCGCGAAAACAATTTAGTATTAGCTATCTAGAATATATCGTATAATGTTCAATTTAGAATTTTGATTTGTATTACATCTTATGCAATAAATTGTTGTTTGACCATTTGTGCGGAAACCTTCTGCCAGTAAATGAATCTCTGAGAATTTCACATTGCTGAATCATTTCATAATATATTGAAGACTTCCTAAGAATACATTTCATTGAGAAAATAACTGACAGTGGCAAATACATGTAGAAAGCATTCCAACAGATAATTGCAGAAAGAATGAAAATAAAATGTTCACTTCATGAATCAATAAATTGTCTTCTTCATGAAATCAAGTTTCCTCTTCGCGGTCTTCCATTCCCCGAAAAGTGTCTTTCGAACAAGCTGAGTAGAGTGACCTGGCGGTGTTTTCAGGAGAGTAGCACCAAAATGGATCCCGAGGTACTTCCTGTATGAATCCGAGGACTGGGGGCCAGTTCCTGCCTAGTCAGACAGATGCAGTCAATATAATTGTACTTTAATAACCATGCAATCCCGCTACTTTCAAATTATCCCCCCACCCCTTACATTCTGAGAGCAAAAACATGGTTTTGTTAGGATCAAAGAATTGCCTTTTCAAGGAAAGTGTGTTATTTTCGTGGAGAGATAAGAGGCATTGCCAAGAGGAACGAACTACTCTGCTTTAAGATCTGACCTCGATTTTGACAATGTTAGACACATTTCAATGCATAAGAGAACTTTCGTGAAATATTATCTCAGTTTATGTTGGTGATATTTCAAATAATACTTTCCTATCAACTCAAAACATAATTATGAAGATTAATTGGACAAAACAAAATATTCTCAACAACATAAATTGGGGAATCGTTCTACCATGTCTAGGAACACGGTGTGGAGACTGTTATGTCATTCGTCTTGTAATGTTGGTTGCAATGTCTCAAAGAGTACCTGGAGCCTATAGATGTTTGGAAATGCTTCGATTTATATATACTACAAAGCTAAATGTACACGTACAAAAATAATATTGACCCTTAATTAATGTTGTTGAATATACGCCAATACACGCATTGGTTAAAAGAGCCTATGTACAGTTGTTTGATATTGGTCAATTTGATGAGGAAATAAAATGCATAATTCTTTTTGTTTGTTTGTATTTGTATATTTCTTTTGAAGCACGAGCCATAGAATATATAGTTTCCGAATGTCTCATTTTTGTATGCATGCCATAATTACGTATATGAGCAGACACCACGTGCAGTTATTATTATACGACAAACATCTGTACCATTTGGTTTATCATTAACATAATGAAAAGATGCGAGCCACTGACGCACACAAACACACAAACACACACACACACACACACACACACACACACACACACACACACACACGGAAGTATAGCTTCGGACGAAACGTACGCACTATTGATCCAATATCATGTCCATCATTGACATATTTTGGCCTAAACTAAAATATTACGCCACACGCAATGAGAAGCAACCGTAGTTCAAATGATATATATTGGGAGTATTTCTGACACACTGGGGAGTAAAAGCAATACGCTACATTTACACGTGTCGCAAAATTCTACTGTAAATTAAAATGATAGTATCATATATAATGTATGTCAATAGTTTTAGATTTAGTTTTTAAACATCTGCTTTTGTTCTTTGATAATATCAGAAAAACAAGCACAAACACACACGCCCCCCCCCCACATACGCACACACACACGCGCGCGCACACACACATACACATGCCATGTATGTCACAGAAAGCTACATTTGCCGACATATACCAGAATGTTGTCGCATCTCAAAGAGTGTTCCAATTGATATGAGATTTACAACAAATACAAAATAAAAACCTTTACAAATAATACAAAGGCATTCGCCGTATCTATACTGATCTGTACTAGAAATGTTAAAGAATGCTTAAAGTAGCATGCAGGAGTTGTTTCCCTTCCTGTTATCAATCAGGATACTACATGTAGGAAGGCAATATGCCATAATCTATTATTTAATTACGTGCATAATGGATGTCCCACAGCAAGAGAGACCCAATAGGCGAAAACGATAAAAAATATTATTGTAGTATGGAAGCTGATGAAAGTTGAAGTTGGATCAAATATTATTTTGATCTCCACACAAAGAAAAACAGCCAACAATTGCAACTCTTCATTTTATTAACCATCAATTTTGCAAGGTATTGATATCTGCATTTTTTTTTTTAAAGCAGAAGGTGATAGAATGTTAAGTTATTACCTTAATAATATTGTATCAATCAAAACTCTACCATTATGGCCTGTGGAAAACCATTTAGTTGTATAATACTTGTACTCGCGCCTGTATAGAGAAATAATTTTATACAAAAGAAAGTATGCTTCCGTACGCGTGGATCACAGGGAAAAGGCACGTACCAATGAATGGCACAATGTGGTGAAAAGAACGGAATATGGACCACAGCTCAATGGTCACACTAGCGTTGTAATACAAAATAAACCCTCCATACATGCACATTTGTCTTTGAACATAACTTGTCACGGTAAAATATATGTACATGTATTATGTAACTATCCTATTTTGTGATATATAGAAATTCCGCTTGTCTCTAACTGGTAGTGAGGAAACAACCGTTAATATAGACATTATATGCAAGAGGTGTCATTAGTAGGATATTAAGCATACATGTAAGTTAATTTCTGACAATCGATGATGATATGCAGAAATACATTATTTATTTAATCATTTATCATTGACGCAGACAATCTGATCTGAACACAAAATGGACACATGAAGTATAAGAGAAAGTAATTCTAATCGATCTGTTCAAAATCTATCAATTTATTACTGGTTTTTAACTGGTCCTAAAATATGACAGACATTCTTTCGCGATATGATTACAATTTCTAGGCACCGCTATACCAGTTTTTAACACGTTGCCGAATTGATATATTTATGTACAATGAAATCAATTCAAATCATGAAGCAAGACTGTATTAGTTCAATTTCTCACGGTGATAATCGTACATGTAGTTATGAATATAGAAACACAAATGTCGGGATTTCGTTGTAAAGAGAATTTATGATTATTTCGGACACACTTGGGAGTAACGTTATTACGCTTCACGTGCCACAATGGTCTACTGTTACACATAATTTTCAATGTTGTATTATATTATGTAAATCATAATCCCATCTTATTCCAATGACACGATGTGGCACTAACCAAGCGATATAAACAATCCTGCCAGCAGAGTTTAACAACGATCTAACTAGCATATTTATAGCCTAATTTTCAATTGTGGCACGATTGCACGTGCAATCTGGGCGAGAATTGGGTGTTAATGATGTGGCACACTCCAAGCACGTGCTTCATACACGCACCGCCCCCTAGCGGCGATATGACTGAGGACGTCCGGTGACCCATGAACGATAACTCTATTTGTGATGTCGTCTTGAAGTGATACTTAATTACGCCCATGACAGAATTAAACCATTATTCCGTTAAAATAACTTTCTCAGAAGTAATTTTGAAATTGAACTTTTGTTTAGATATAAATATCAAATATATGTTCAATGCTTTTGTAATCTGGAAGCGCGTGGACATATTTATTAAATGGGTTCCTATTCGTTCTATGTGTACAACATTCTGGTATCTTCATAGTAATCCTATCAATATACGGCGCACCAATGTTACACCCCACTCTACACCCAATACATGATAATCAAAATAATTTGTCCAACTGATAATGCTACAATAATTTTAATAATTAAATAGAATATTCAAATTCAGTTTATTGTAAACAGATGTTTATGAATTAAAATCGTAATTGTAAACGGCAATGTCGCAGTAGATGTCATGCATTTTAAATGGCGAGGCCGATATTTATCATGATCAGGTCTAAAATGAATACTGCCGTTTAGCTGTATATAAAAACAACAAAATTGGATAGATTAGTTATAAACAGAGAAATACAAAATATAAAAGTATTTTATAGAAATAAATATAGTATGTCTCCTGTCATATTTTGCACATACCGATTTGTAACAGAACTATTATAGAGTAGACAGTAAGGCATACAATTGTTGCAAACAATTTACATATATTATGATAATTGTTTTTATTTATTTATTCGAATGCATATAGTGGCAGATGGTCCCGTGCAGTGTCAGTATTGCACATGAAATTGTTGTCCACAATAATAAATAAAATAATGATATCTGATTACTTAAAAAAAAGTCTTGCATTCTATTTTCAATATTTTCAAACATGCGTATTATCATGCGTTATAGAATATTCACAGCAAGATAATAAACACATATGAACGTGTAATATGTTACGTTTGTTTCTTTTCTTTTTAATATTTACGGGTACGTCGTCGGTGGCCTAAACTATTTAAAACAAGGATTACGAAGTTGGTATATACATAGTCTTTGACACTTGCTCACAAAATTCATGACTGTAAATTATCAATTTCTTAGTTACTCTTTGAACCAAAGGGTTTCCGTTTAACTGAAGTTTATACCATTGCAACATACATTTAGGAGGAATATCTGTTTCTTTATGCTTCAATTTGAAAATTTGAAATATTACCGAACGAAAATCGGTTAATATAATTCAACACTCTAATTTCCTGCCATGACATATGCCAAGACGATTACTATTTATTAACAGCCTTAATAGTAGGAAATGGACATATCCTTACAATACTATATTCGGAAGCTAAATTATCAGCTTTTAAATAACTGAACGTTTAATTCGATCATCTCCAATTTTCCGGGTAGTTATCTGGAAAACTACTTTGGCAGTGCGTTCAGAATTGTGGTACACAACTTTATAATGAAAGTGTTGGTACATGCCAAACATATCCACTCCAAGACGCAATTGTGCTACTCAAGGGCTTGATGTTACTTAATGATTGTATTTTTGTTGACACGTCCGTATTAGATAGCGACTCTCAGCCCAACACCGGCGTAACATGGGTAGCGGACTACAAGGCGATGCGCGCGACTGGGTTCGTATACAACAGATCAAATGATACAGGCAAATATGATATGAAATTGTTACATTTTAACGGCTACAATTGTGTGTCCGATAAGATGAAGAGTGACATGTCTATAGATGCTAACTAGACACATTAATTATGGTAGTGTAAGAAAGAGGTTACTAAAGTGATGTTACTACCGATCCTTTAACTAAAGCACAGAGTCATTACTGTCAAAGTCTCGCACTTGGCTTTCAACAACCCCCGATTTCTGGGACACCCATTGCACCTATTTAATCTATCAGCGGCAACAAATTGCCAACGTACACACACATTACTTGAATACCTTATCATTGGCTTGCGATTTCTTGATTAAAGCCCCGAAAAAAACCCGTCGGATTAACTTCATATTAAGACTTATCAAATTACATCATAAACCGATCTGATCGTCAGACATACGAGCTGGTTTTAGGGCATTACCTGTGTCATGCTTGTGAGCGGTAGTGCGGGAAGAGGTGGGTCATTAAAATCACATTTGTCAAGGGGAGACAATCCATCCTATCTGATACGGCCGAGAATCGTGCTACGAGACCGAGGGACGGTACAATAAAGTTAGGATACATCATAAAGTTAGAACCTCCCCATACCCGTCTCCCGTCCCGACGTTATCTACGATCTGCAGTGAAATTCAATATGGCTGTGTTGGCCGTGGGGGAAGGAACGTTCCTCAGACATCAAAAACCTGAATCCGAGTGTAAAAACGGCCGCAGTATAGTCATATGAGTCACTTACTCACGTTACCACATGTTTTGACAAAGGGAAACTATACAAGGATATAAAGTTGTTCGATCGTCCACCATGATAACGCAAACGTTGATCTCCTCCAATCCTTTTGCTTCGGGGTGAAACACGTGACCTTAGTCACAGATCAGTGAGCCTTTTTGCGCCTCTTTGGGGAGGAGAGTTCTAAAGGGGAAGCTAATATGTTGTCAAGTTTATCTGGCGTTGCAATCTGCAAGATTCTGCGTTTGTTCACCAGTTTGATTGTGGAGGAATTGAGCTACACCCGTTCGGGAATAATGACCTATGAAGCAAGGAAATAGAGAGTCGTAAACCATCAGCCATATACTATGTGAAGAATGGTTCCCAGGCCCAATAAACATCTTCAACAAAAGTAAGAAGCCCTATCAAAACGGAGAAGAGCTCCGATATAGGCTGGACCAAAAATTGTCGCTAGAGGGCGCTGCGAGTTAAGCTCTGTGGCGGTTGACTTGTCATAGATCAGACTTTTTGTACGAAGACAGTAACATATAGGCCTACTAAATATACATAGACATTCGAATCTCTGGAATCTAAATTTAGCGGAGCAATTAATATACTGATGAATGCTTAGTACTTTCAGCTTAACAAGATCCAGGAACTCGAGCAGGTTTAATGTGAATATACTGGCCAATATAGTAAAGTAAAGTAAATCGATTGTAATTTTCTAAATATGCATGATGTAACATTAAAGGCATACAATCACTGTTTTCTTTATGTATTTTTGGTCACACATTTTTACCTGAAAGTATGTAATTTTGACTGCCTACACAAGTATATTAGGCACTCAGTTACATATTCCTCATTTTCCCTAGTTTTCAATATTTATATATTTTCATATTTTTATTTATTTATTGAATCGAACCAATAAATACAAATCATCTTCACGGTGTCGCTCAGAGCCAGGGTGTGACGTATGACTCCTGTGGAGTCACGTGACGGGCTCTCCCCGTTTGAAAACGAGGCATGTTGATTTCCTACCAAGATGAACCATAATTATTATGAGCATGCTACAATTTACAAGTTTCGCAACAAGACATAAAACGAATGCATCGCAAGTACGTAAATGCAAAACAAAGAGCGAAATCTACAAACGTGCATTGACGTGACCTCCGGAAGTGGCAACTTTGTGACCGTGACATGGTGTTTTAGCTTCAAACAGCGAAATACACGCAGAAGAATCGAGACGATGGTGAGGGATTTCCCTCTGCCATACTAATATTGAATGCATTTGAGCGATACAAAAGCGGATACTAATTGAATATACTTTACATTGATTACTCATATTTGGTCAATTGCTGCCATCAAAATCTGTGATTGTATGCGTTTAACCTAGCCATGCCATTTTTTCTGCATGATTTCATTGCAAAGCACTTTCACGTTTAATTAAAATCTCATTGTTAAATCCGATATCCTACAACTGTATCAGATGGAAAACGACGCATATCGGATAGCTTAACGATTCAATTTTGCAATGGCAATGTTACAGTAGGCCTACGTATTTCAGCTCTGTTAAATGATACGTATAAATGTCTTAATCGAGAGGTAGAAGACAGCCCCATAAGTGGAGATAATGAGGATTGTTATGTGGGGTAACTACCCAGTTAACAGGTAGCTTCAATGCATTATATGTCTGTGATATGCCGACACGTGCTGGTTTAGAAATCACTTCATGAATGCTTCGTCTTTGTAGACCATACAGTGAAAGACGGATAGAGACCTTATACTTGATATCAACTGACTATCAGGTGCAATTTGTTACGCATCCCACCACCCCTCAGCCTCGGTGGAAATCTGAAAATTAAGTGTAATTTTACCCGTTCTGGCTGTTAGATTAATCTGCGCTTGTGAGATGTGCCTCCATTACTGCGAGGAGCCACCCGTAGCTGTGCATGTAGACAGCGCCTCACTTTAGTGACGAATTGCCTGTCAAAGTTGTTTGGACTTAGCTATCTTCGAACGTATAGTGTTATTTGGACAGATTGTGTACGTAGGTTTATAGAAAGTGGGTTGAAGGTTAAACACTGATGTTGAATGGTTTGAATCAAAAGAGGACGATTAAGACAGGAAGAATGTGGGAGTGATCAAGATCAACAAGAAATATGTCAAGGGGATTAATAAAGCTGTCATGGCGGCGGTGGTGGAACTACAACAACACCTACTACTAGCACCAGCACTACTACTACTACTACAACAACATCAACAACTACTACTATAACTTATACTCGTACTACTGCTACTACTACTACTACTACTACTACTACTACTACTACTACACTACTATTACTACTACTACTACTACTACTACTACTACACTACTATTACTACTACTACTACTACTACTACTACACTACTATTACTACTACTACTACTACTACATTACTACTACTACTACTACTACACTACTATTACTACTACTACTACTACTACACTACTATTACTACTACTACTACTACACTACTATTACTACTACTACTACTACTACACTACTATTACTACTACTACTACTACTACTACATTACTACTACTACTACTACTACTACATTACTATTACTACTACTACTACTACTACTACTACTACACTACTATTACTACTACTACTACTACTACACTACTATTACTACTACTACTACATTACTACTACTACTAATATTACTGCTACTACTACTACTACTACTATTACTACTACGACTACTATTACAACAACTACTACTACTTCTATTACTACTCATAATATTACTACTACTACTACTACTACTACTACTACTACACTACTATTACTACTACTACTACTAC